>JAPQRN010021793.1:0-14693 GCA_037367275.1 Coranthus polyacanthus | reverse complement strand
ATGATAATTGACATCTCCATATTCTTCCTTTATTGGAAATGTGCTTGGTGTGTGTGTGTGTGTGTGTGTGTGTGTGTTAAGTATGCACGTATGCATATAGCTCTGTTTGTGCACGTGTGTTACTGTGCAGCCCAGAAGTGGTCCAGACTTAATTACCCACCTCTCGCCAGACACTGATTGCAAATCCATGTGTCTTGATTAGAGGATTCACAGTGTTTCCTTGTTCTCGCAAAGGCTCAGAGGCGTGCGCACACAGACACACACACACACACAGACACACACAGACACACACACAGACACACACAGACACACACGCCTGAGATATTCCTGGAGCACTTCTCAAGTTTAAAGTGCTTTTATATGTCATGAATAAAGCAAAAAGAGGAAAGCAATTTACCTGCCTTTTAGAGCGAGGATAACCTTGTATTTTTTTAATTTATTTTTTTTATCTTAAACATTTTGTAATGCTGTTTTACATAATTTGCTTCAAAGTGAAGGATAAACAGGAAGACAGTCAAGTACTTAATAATTTTTCTATATGTAGAATTATGTTATTCTCTTTGTTGATAGATTTATTCTCATTCTCTAGTGCCATTTAAAGCAACAAGAAAAAGTATCATGAATGCATTCCTCAGCATAGAACTAAACTGAACTGAAAAGCACGAATAAACATAAACACAGCTATAGTGTACATTTTAGATTGCAGTGTTGTGTACATCAATTTTTATTCCAGTGTAGCAATAGGTGCGTCTGTATGCATGTGTTACGCAGACTGTGACATACATAATTCATACAGTAACTGTGCTTTCCCAGAAGTTGCCACCCTCGTAAAGCAAGCATTTGAGGAAATAACGAGCAAACGAATCCCAGTCGTTATCCCGCCGCAGGGGGGCGAGGCTTGGCAAAGTTGTCATAGCGACACATGTTCTGGGCAGTCTTGTCTTGGAAGTTTTTCTATTCATCTTTCACCATTTCTGAGACATGACATAATTGAGATTGAGAGGTCAGAACAATAGACGGGAAGAGAGAGTTTCAGGAAGTCTTCATTGTACTCTGAAGTAACACAGACGCACAACTCAAGTGGGGAATAAAACAGGTGAGAGCTGCTAAGTCAGAAACCTCTTTTTTTGTTGTTTTCACACAGGTGGTACTGAAGTCTTTTAATGTCGCTCATTATCTCCCTGTTGGGAAAATCAAGAAATCATATTCCACTGAGCGTTCAGCTTCACTGCTGCGTTTCTAAAACCAAACTCTGGTTTGTTTTTTTTTGCACTGTAGACTCTACCGAGTAATTAAAATGTACCGCTATTTTTTACTTCTGTAGGAAAATAAAATGAAAACAACAGCAACCGCATTCGGAAACAAAGGTGGTATGTTACGAACACTAGCACAAAACAGTATTTACTGGAATACAGCTATGTACTTCTGATTCACACCAGCATCACCCACATACAGGCAACTTGTGTTTTTTATAAACATGTTGTGTAGTTTTACATTTGTAATGGATATGATATTAGTGCAAACATACTGTGTCTTCTCGGGTAGGCCTGGGCAACATTGTCTAATTAATTCCATTAATAGAGTTTTTGCTTCGTGGAAATCGTGAAATACACCTAAATTGCGTAGTTGAGATCATTCCTCTGGAGACTTTTCTTACTCAACAAAAAATCAAAATGCAGCTATTATTAAAACTGTTATTTTTGAACCACATTTTTGAGTTCATGTAGATGGAAATAATTGATTCAAATAGTGCATCTGTAACCCTGGAAAAAATCTAGATTTCATTTTTTGGCCACATCTCCTAGAACCAGTTGACAGGTACACGAAGCCATAATTTACAAGAAGATGCTCCATCCTGTTACAGATTCTTCTTCTTGTGATGTTTGCCCTTTTTACACACCTTTACTCTGCCTCACCTTTTTACATAAAAGACACACATCACTGCTGTTCTGTCGACGGTGGATGTCGTCACAGAGTCCAGTTGACATCAGTGGGTTCAGTGTAAACAGATGACGTCAGCATAACATAACATCTTCTTCGTGGTGGTATAGCAGGATCTCTGTGTAAAAAGAGCTGTTGAAGAGTAATGAGTAACACTTCCTACCAAAGCCAATGTTCTGACACAGGCGTTCACTTTAGTCTTCACTTGTAGCCACATATCGTCAGGTCAGATGTAAAGCAGAAGTGGTTAACTGTGGACTGGTCACTCAGTAGTATTTCCTGGAGAAAGTATATCAATATTTTATAGATTTTTATCCTTATCTCTCTGTGCCCACAGCTGTAATGCCACCAGGAGGCGTTTCTGTAGTTGGTCTTGAGAGTGCTCATATGTCATGGAAATCTGAGTTGTCAGGTTGTATTGAGGACAGCTTTCACTGTAGTTTATTTAATTGTTGTACAGTAGTGTGCTGGTGTAGCTCCGAGGTAAAGGCATTACATTTGTTTGCTTTTTAAGTCATAGTAGCCAGTGGTTACTGTGTGTCTCCATATTGGAAAACACTGACTGTCCCTGCTGATTTTGAATAACAATTAGCAGCCTTTCTCTCACTATCTTTTACTCATACATATAAATACAGCGACACTACCCCACAATGTCGTCTCTCAAAAAAAGAGAGAGATTAAAGTGCTATTTTTCTTTTCTTCCCATCTTCCGATTCTAAACCATAGTAAAAAAAGAAAGAGGGAAAAAAGCTCCTCATTTCAACGTATCAGTTGCAGGATCTATTTCATTTTGATGAATCTGCCATTTCAAAAGCACTTTTCTTCTAGTTTGTTGTGTTGCCGTTAAAGGAGACTTGAATTACATTCATGCAGAGGTCCTCGACCCCAATTCTGAGTTGTCTAAATGACTGTCTGAGTCGATTCCTGTCAGGTGGGTCTAGCAGAGCGGAGCTCATCAGATGACAGGCTCTTTGTCGGATTGCAAGACCTCTCAAAAGTTCAGTCGAATTAAGTTGTCCTGCTTCTCTTCCCACACACAAGAGCATCCCATGTAATTACAGATACTTATACATCACTATCACCGTGTCCAAGGCATGAAGTGATAATAAATTATAAATCCTTATACTGTGATTTTAGGCTATGTGAAAAAAATGACTTAAATATAAAATACGGTAGGTATTTTATGTAATTATGATACATGCAAGCTTTTAATTCACTATTGTAAACCTCAGAAACCTTATTAATCAGAATAATTGTATAATAAAAGAAAAAATTTATATTTAAACCATTTTAAAGTATTTTGAATTATTTAAACTTACACTTACTCACATTTTCTAATTATTATATTGACTTTGGGAACTTGTGATGATGATGTGGATCATTAAGGTGTAATGTCAGAGACTGAACAAAACAGTTTTAACAGAAAAGTTAGGTCAGGTCTCTGTGACGGCCTGTGTGTGATTATGGGACGAGGTGTTGCAAATAATGACCTTCATTTAACGTCAAGACCATGACATTTATTCAGAGAAACTATCATGGTCCACCTAAACTCATCCAGACACACACTAAGGTGAGCGTGGACAAACTCATGCACACCCTCACCAACAACAGAAAGGTCCACTCATAGACACCGACCGCATATAAATAGACAGTCTGTCACACAAACACACACGGCAAACAGCGTTCCTTCTGTGTCTTGGAAATGTTTAGAGGTGGCGTGAAGGTGTAAAACTTCCCATGAGGTTTGTTTCTAACTGTAGTCTGAACAGGGATGAAGAGAGCTCTTAAATGCTGAATTTATTTTAGCAACATTGGCACTAATCATTAATTAGTAACTGGCTGCAACCCATAACCCCAATCCCTAACAGTCAGTGTACTAAGGGTGGCAATAATATTTAGCAGGTTTATGCAATACAAAATAAAACCAGTCAAAACCACCTACAGGATGCTCATCCTAACCCTTACACACCTCCACATCCTTATGTAATCAACCGCACTTTGTGGACATTTTGATGATGTTTTGTAACTTTTGATTCATTTCACATCTTATCCCTTGTGGTCATCACACCACTGCAGCAGTATGGAGCATCTGGGAGTAAACAAACAGGGAAAAAGAAAAATGTAGAGAATTTGACTGTGCGTAAATCCCAGAGCGCTTTCCATATGTCTTGATGTGATTTTTTTTAACCTTTTTCTGTTTTGTGATGTTTTGTCTGCAGTGGCATTCCAGGGAAGAAATGTGGGACCATTATTGTGAAAGCAGAGGAGTTGAACAACTGCAGAGTAAGGATGGATGTAAATTTATGCAGTGCTTGTTTCTGGCTGGCGAGATGGGAAGGCCTCTGCTTGTTTTGTCATCAGAAAATCGAGCAAATTTGACCTTTTAACAGTGTTTTTTTTTTTTCATCCTTGCTCATCAGGAATCGGT
Source organism: Coranthus polyacanthus (assembly GCA_037367275.1). Lineage (NCBI taxonomy): Eukaryota > Metazoa > Chordata > Actinopteri > Kurtiformes > Apogonidae > Coranthus > Coranthus polyacanthus. The sequence continues at coordinate 10,324 of JAPQRN010021793.1, read as the reverse complement.
GATGATGCAGTTTTGCGGGAACAAATTGGACAAAAAGGATTTCTTTGGCAAGTCCGACCCCTTCCTGGTCTTCTACAGAAGCAACGAGGATGGCACGTGAGTAGCCCATCCCTTCTTCCTTCGCTCTCCATCTCCATCTTTCCTTCTCCATTTTCATCTTTGGTTTAATTCCTCCCTGTGCCCGAAGGAAATTGGTTTTATTGATTTGCCTCAGATCAAAATCCCTGCTGCTTGTGCATGTGTGTGAATTATATGTGGAAATGTTTACACACAGCATGTGCGCAAATGCATATGCATGTGTGAGTGACAATGAATACGCACATAGGATGCACATAGGATTTATGTGTGCACATGAACGTTTGTGAGTGTGTGTGAGCGTTCAATCCAGCACTGTGGGCTTTTTTCTGTCCTGCAGTGTGTGACAAGTCAGATAACACATTGTGGTCTGAGACTGGAAGATACCAAGCTCACCTGGTAGCCACGAGACTAATGGAATTACCTGTGTGTCCGTTTGTGTCCGTTTGTGTCCGTTTGTGTCCGTTTGTGTCCGTGTGTGTGTGTTTGTGTATCAGCAATCTAGCTTGTGAAAGGAAAGCGAGAAAAGATTCGGTTGATTTATTTTTTTCTTGTGGTTAAGTGCATTATTCTTATATCTTTCTCTTTTTCCTTCAACCTCGTATTTTATTTTTTATCTTTAGTTTCTCATTCTCTCTATTATTCTGGGTCTTTTTCTGCAGGTTTACCATCTGCCACAAGACCGAGGTGATAAAGAACACTCTGAACCCAGTGTGGCAGGCCTTTAAGATCCCTGTTCGGGCTCTTTGCAACGGCGATTACGACAGGTAAGTGTGATGCCTATATTGTGGCAACTTATATGAAGTACAACTATTATTAGCATCAAACAAAAAAGAAATGCCATGCAGTGGTTAATGGATAATGATGATCCAGCAGGTTTAGTTAGGTACAGGTTCTGGCACTCGTTTTCTAGAATCATTTTTATCTCATAAAAGCCATATTCGTTTGATCAAAGTTGGCGCAAGGTGAAAAGCTAGAATGTAATTCTAAGTATGGCTTACATATGTTGGAGCTTTCGTTTGTTACAAGGGAGTTTTTCCTTCCTGCTGTCACCAAGTGCTTGCTCAAAGGTCAAAAATGTATCATAAGGTTAAAATTCAAAGTGAATCGTGATGATTTTGTTGTGAATTGGTACTGTATACAGTATATGAACTGAATTGAATTGAAATATACTCATTCGTAAGCTTGTTTGAAACTTCTATCGAAGTCTATAAAATGCAAGGCTAGTTTATGAACAAGACACAATATACAGTTAAAACACACACAGGACTTCCTCTGCACTGGGACATTTAAGCAGTTGTGTTGACATTTGAGCTCAAGCCAAGCAAACACACTCCTCCCTTAAGTGCTCTTTCAGAAGCTCATAATTGAATTTGAATCAAGAAAATGAAAATTCAACAGATAATGAAAAGATTTAATTTGAACAGTAAGCTTTCATTGCAGACAAGATTTTATGCCTGCTTGGTGAATACAAATAAAAAGGATAATCACAACAGATGTTCCTTTAAAAGATGTGCACATAATGACAGGGTTCACTGCACATATGCTGACCTTATAATATAGTATGGATAATAGCTCATTTTAACGTGGCTTTGTCTGTCAGGAAGGATTTCTGCACAGCAGGTCTTTTTTTACTGAAATAAAATGCCATTCAGCTACGAACAAGAACATGAATAGAGGTAAAGGACTGCCAGCAGGTTGAGCCCCGGTCGATAGCACTTCTTCTGTAATAGCTCAAGGTGGATCATCTGTGTTGAAGAGGGTCACGACCACTGTCCATGGTGCTGATCCTCGAACCACCAGAGATGAAGGAGCTGTCTATTATTATTGATTCACTGCTGCTAACTCTATGCCTTAAGTGAATGGATTTCAAAAGGATTGATTATGTTTTAGAGGCTTGGCAATAAATTCAGCATTTGTTTGACATTTCTCTTTAGCGTATTCTTGTTGCTGTTCTTATATCGGGTTTTGGAGTGAGTAATGTCTCATAAAAAAAGATAAAGAGATAGAAATAAAGATAAAGAACTGTATTAATCTCCTCCAGCTCTAGTCTTTATGGTTTAAATGTGTCCAAAAGCGACCAAACAAAAACACATCTATTCTTTACTAATTCTTTATTGAACCCTCATGTGTTCTTGGGACCCTTTTACGGATTCTCAGTTGTATTTTTGCTCTCATTTTGGCAGTTTTTATGCTGAGATGATGATATCTGGCAAAGATTTTCATTTTTTAAGGAATTGTGGAATTTCAGCATCAACACTGAAAAAAAAGTCTCATTCTTCCTCCTGGAGCCCCTTTTGGCCCCATTGACTATCATTGATATTTTTAAATATGATCAGTGACCTAAAAGGGCCTTAAGGGGAAAAGTTTTTTTGTACTTTTTGTAATAGCACAAATAGTAATAATCTTTCAAAATCAGCATTGTTCCTAATCATTGACATGTCCCAGACTGATAATCCCTGCAAAAAAACCCCCACTTTGCATCAAATAGAAAAGAATTCATTTTTTGTGTAAAACAAAAGTGGCATTGTGTAAATAAACTGGCCTTTAAAGGGTTGAAATTATGAAAATGAATTCACATTTGCTATACATGATGAATACTGGAGTTAATTAAGTTCTTCATGTTTAATATTTTTAGTGACCTAAAAGGGCCTTAAGAGGAAAAGTGTGATTTTTTATAGGGTGTCCTGAGGGTTAAACCCAAGTGCATTGTTAACTTGATTTGTAAAACATGATTTTTTATACATGTATAAACAGTTGGTGTGCATGTTTGGCATGTTCAGCTGATCCACAGTAAACAAGTGTATCTAGGTTATAGTATCAGTTAACCGGAGTTGAGTAATGAATATGTAACGGTTGAGCATAACCTATGTTAGTACCAAATAACATAGTTCTATCATTGAAAGATGTTATGGATTATACAGAAATTATAAAAGTATACTGACCTGCAAAAGAAGCTTAGCCTTTTTTAAATTTTCTTTTACATCGCCTATCAATAATAAACCTCAAACCAGGTCTTCTAGGCTCTGTGGTAGCAAACACATGGGTTAATTTAGAGTTAATAGTTCATCCCAAGGTGTTAGATTCAATAATTACTTGGAGTCTGAGAAAACCACTATATAAACGTGTGTCTCCTCCTCATCTCCTCCTGTGTCAATAGCAGTGGTCTAGTGGTCCAGCAGACAGCAGCAGTGATCTGAAGTTTGGTCCAATAAGCTTATCAAGGGTGGTGAATCGCAGCAGGTCTTATCAATAGGAGACACAGGAAACCCACAGCAGACTGCACATACAGTACAGATGCAAACACATACACACAGTCTTTTCAGTCCGTCTCTTCTGCCGCCTGGGAGAGCAGATAAGGAGGAGCTCGGTAAGCTGGCAAACAATGGGAAACAGTGTCTTACTGATGTCCTGTATTCACTCTCACACACATGTAAGCAGTGAGGCCGGAAGATTAGTGAAATCATTGTCAGTTTCCTGTCACATCATCAAAGCTTCGAGAGATGGGATGGTTCCTACTGAGATGTGGAAAAACACGTGGTCATGAACGCATATAAACACGTATTTAAGCCGACAGCTGCTTTAGACGCACCTGCCTACTGGTTTCTCTTGAGGAAAAAGTGTGATGCCAACCAGGACACCTCTCCCCGAGTGCAGCCCATTTGTACTTCTTATCTTTATTACTGCCTTTTCTCCAATGTGCATCTGACTCCCCAGTGCCGCACTGACATTAATCTTTGTTTGTATTTCCACTCCCGCTCATATTGAAAGATAACGAGGATGGAAAAGCACAGTTTTGGACTCTTGCTTTTTTTACATAAAAAATGTTTGAGAAAGCAGGTTTTTAAAGAGATTACAAAGTCATTAATACTTTTGTTTGGTTAAAAACTTCTTAACAGTCGCAGATCATTGTGGTTTTTAACCAGGACAAAGCGAGCAGAGCACGTTACTCCAGGTGTAAAAGCTTTGGCTTCCAGATAGTTACAGAATCACTGAACGGTTTAGGCCCAGAATACATGTGTGATATGTTTAGAGAATATAAACCAAGTAGGAATCTATTGACTCAGGTCCGATATTCGAGCCCAGAGTCCAAACTAAACATGGTGAAGCAGCATTTAGCTGTTCTGCTGCAAACAAATGGAACAAACTGCAAGTAGAGTTTAGATTTACAACAAATGTAGACATTTTTAAATCCAGGTTAAAAACATTTCTCTTTTCTTTTGAAGTTGTAATTAATTCTTATTGCACTTTAAGTCTTACTTCTTTTAATAATTTTTAAATGTTTTTGATCTCTTTTATTATGATTTTATGTGCTTTTTTACTTTCTTTTAATTCTATTTTTTACTATTCCGTCTCTTATTGTTTTATTGTTTTCGCTGGATGTTTCTTTTATTTATATAAATAAACTAGCCTTGCCATAAAGTCTCATAAACTTGGATAGCTGCAAGGCTCATACAGAGTTTTAACAGTGTGTGTATATTTCTGATGAAATCCGATTATTTATTTATTTATTTTTAATTAAACACAGCTTTGTATTTTATGTTATCCTACATCTCATTGGCCCATACTGCAGAATACCCAGTCTCATTGCTCTCTCTTTACCAATTTTTACCACCATGTCCTTTTTTTTCTCTCTCTCTCTCTTTTTTTTCTCTGTGCTGTGTCTTTTACAGCATTTTCTACCTCCCCTACTTGTTCCCTGGCTCGTGCTCTCCAGCAGCTCTTTCTATTTTAATTGTGCTTGTTCTATTATCCTTTTGCCTTACCCCTCGTTCTTTTGCTCTCCTGCCTTTGTCAGAGAGAAATTACCCTTCTGTTGAAGTTTTGATAGATAGAGTGATAGTATAGCATATCTGCCTCTTGCAGCCTATTCCGCTTCTTTCCATTTCCTTGTGAGATACAATAGGATGCAGAAATAGATGTATTTGGAGATGAGGAGAGCGCATTACCTGAGGCAAATATGGTGACAAACAGACAGGGTGTTGGAATAAAGATAAGCTGCTGAATGGATGTGCTTCTGCTAACGGCTCCATGACAACAATGACAAAAGAAATTAGCATTCTTCTGATCAAGTGTTAGACACAACATCGATGTTTATGACTCCAGAGTGAAGATAGCATTTTAGCACTCCATATGTAGCCATCGTTTGTCAGTTTGTCCTGTAAATATGCATCTTTGCTCATTATCAGTATGATTCAGAAAAAGAAAATAAATGACGTATCAACCTGATCCTGATGCTTTTTCCAACAGAACAATCAAGGTCGAGGTGTATGACTGGGACAGAGATGGCAGGTAAGTCCTCTCCGTCACTCGCGCTGTTATTCGTGTAATGAACTGTCATTAATTGATTTGTAACAACTTTATATTCAAAATCCAATATGGACAGTTTGGTCATTTTAGGCTGCTTCCACAACACTGCTGTTTTTTACTTAGCCTGACAAAAATAGCAATTACTCAGACAAAAAAAAAAAACAAGTTAGATGATAGATGGCTTTATTTGTAGATACTCAAAGAGTTTATAGTAGTCAGCATATGTTGTGTTTAAATGTGACGCTTTTACAGTGTTTCTGAGTTTGATTGTACAATTGTAGAATATCCTTATTACTCCATGTTCAGTACTTCTTCAGTAGTTCCTGTGTACGACTAAATCCAAGTTACACCTAATTAATGCTAGTTTATGTTTTTAGTAGGTAAGAAGGCTGAGTGCAGGATCGTCACAGATTGACTGCTTAATGATAAGTCGGGATTCTGGCTGGCTGACAGCCTCAAAGAAAGAAAGAGGAGGACATTTGGCAAGCTGTAGTTCAACAGGGAATCATTTCTCTATTCTTTCTACTTTGTTGTCTATTCAGTGTCCCTCTTTATCTGTTGGAGGGAACGCGGTTGACATTTTGGTGCAACGATTTTAAATGGGGTTCAGGATCGATCACCATTTTTAACAAGCCGGTTGGGGAACCATGATTTAGTCTCCAACACGTACGTGACATTGTCTGGTGTCCTCTTTTTCCACAGTGGTGGTGTTTTAATATTCACTAACAACAAACCTCATCATCACTGCACTCGGTTTAAGTCTTTGTGGCACTAAAGCAGCTTAATTCGAAGACTTACAAAAGGCGTTTTCTAACGCACTGACGTTTTTACCTCACACTTTGGGATCGTCGCTGCATCGTGGTGTGTACTGGTTGCCTCTTCTTAAATAATGAAATGGGGTGTTTTGCTCATTGCCGCTCTGTACTGGAACTATATTCCTTTTGTTCTCCATTAATCTCGCTGTCCGTCTTCTTCCTTCTCGCACCTTTCTGCAGCCATGATTTTATTGGGGAGTTCAGCACCAGCTACAGAGAACTATCCAGAGGGCAGAGCCAGTTCAATGTCTATGAGGTGAGTGGGTGCTATTGTCCATTACGGAGAGTTATAGAGGGAGAGAGTCATTCAGAATTCACCTTTCATTTGCTTAAAAGTGATTAAAACAAAGGCATATAAGCACCCACAGTGATTTAAATGAAAATTGCACTGTTTCATTGATTTTACTGCTGATGCTACATTATACTTACCAACACGGTAGGCATCTGGTAGGCAAAATAAAACATATTAGAGCCCTTTTATCTAACTCAAGCTAACTTTACAAAATGTGAACTGGGAAATGCTACAGCCTGAGGCAGAGCAAACTAAAAGTGGATAAAATCATTATAGAGGCTATGGGAAATGACAATGGGTGGATATTTTTCTGCCTATATTGTTTTCTGTACAGACATAAACCAGATGCTGATATATCAGAGCAGCAGCGGTTTTATTTTAAGCGCATCATATTGAATTAGGGCTGGCAATTTGTTATGTTACTGACATTTGCAAAATGTACGTAGTCAACGGCAGACAGAGAGAGAGAATGCAAATGTGCTTGTCAGAGTGCAAGAAAAAAAAAGACATTTAACTTTATTTGTTTTTGTGTTTGGAAGCAAGAGTTTACTGAAAGGTGATGCATTTACATGAGCCAAATATTGAAAGTCTCAAAATTCATGCAGTTTCAATAAGAATGGTGACGCACTGATCGCTGTTAGGGAAAATAGGCCAAGTGTCAACAAAATTTAAAAATGAAAGGCACTTGTTAGAGCCAGTGTTTTGTTTTTTTTGTACGTTTTGGGCTCGGTTAAGGGGATATTGACTCTGGTCCACAGTCAAACATAGTGAGTGGGAGTGCACCCTAAGGCTGGATGCCACCCACTATAAATCAGAAATACTGTACTACTACTGTAGAAACATAGAAGAGCAACATGGTGGACTCCATGGAGAGGAACCACTCCCTCTGCAGATATAAACAGCTTATTCTAAAGTAACTAAAACACAGCAATTTGTATTTTCATGTAAATATACATTATGATGAGAACATAATTATGAATATTGTGTTCTGTTTCTGCAATTAGATCCCCTAAATCTTACACACTGGACCTTAAACGACACATATAATAGATTTTAGTGTTTTAAAATCCACATGGCACAAGGAGAATTTCATGTTGTATCCTGCCCAAAGCAGAAGAAACCCTCGTCTCTCTCTCCGTTTCTTTCTTCCATACACACATATAGACATGCACAGTTTGACAGTTATGATAGATAGCTGGCTTATCTTCTAGCAGGAAGAGTCAACACTTCTTGATTAACAGAGATTCACACAGAGAGGGGAGCACACAGGGGACTGTCATTTTTAACAGCTGCTGTTTGCCTAATAGCTCTCAGATGTGCACACACACATATGCACAAAGTTGCACACAGATATTCATGAGGAACAGCATGCACGCTAACGCATGCAGACACAAAGTGATGTACACACACAAACAGGCAGACAGTGATTTGGTAACTCTGGACGTGTTTCTTGACCACAGTTTGTCCTGAATTTGAAGGGAGCAGTAAGAGGCTTTGCATTGCATTGCTCTGGGCCCTGTATGTACCTGTGTGTGTTTGTGTGTGGTTTTGTGTTTCTACCATGCAAGGTACAATCAATGCACCTCACCTCCACAGGCACATGTGTCCTTGTGTGTGCCTATTGCAATGTGAACCAAGGAGAAATGCATAAGTCCAGCCATTTGTATGTTGTTTCCCTGAGGTCCCCTCTTCCTCTTTAACCTTGGCATAGTTTAATCAGACCTTAAAGCTCTGATTTAAAAGCCCGTGCAGTATTTGGGATTCAAAAGGAGTTTCAGGTCTGTTTCATGTTGGTCCTAGAAATGAAGTGGATTCAGCTCATGGCTCAAAAAGCCATTCTTTTATAATCTATTCTCAAAGACAGTGGATACTCAAAGCAATAAGTGAAGCTGGTTTGGATCAACTGCCCTTGCTCTATGTTGTATTACACATTCATGTTGTTTGTTTCTATCAAACCACCCAAACCACCCACAAATCACCTCTGAATGTCCATGAAGTTGCTCTGGAAACTGGAGTATTTATTATTTTGGAGCATGAAGAGAGACAGAGAGAGAGAGAGAGAGAGAGAGAGAGATGTATGAAAACTGCTCTTTAGATTACTACCATGAATATGAATTTCCCTGTCCTTTTCAGGTTGTAAATCCAAAGAAGAAAGGGAAGAAGAAAAAATACCTCAACTCAGGAACGGTGAGTGTCCATCAACTCTGATGCATCTCTTTTCTCTTACATGTTGAGTTGCATGGACTAAATTCTAAGTGAAATACTTGGCTCCACTGGATCCAGACTGGTACAACAGACCATGTTCACACTGCAGCCTTTTTCCTCTAATGTCGTGGAACGCATTGTGCTCTTCTTGCCCACAGGTAACACTGCTGTCATTCCTGGTGGACATTGAGGTCACCTTCTTGGACTACATCAAAGGAGGGTAGGTTAATGACCACGCATTTATTCTGAGCACACTGAGAGATGGGGTTTGTAGTCTTTTAATGAGAAGCACCATGCTGAGTGCGCTGGTCTGGTGTCAATAATAGCCCCAATGTCTTCGTTGCCAAAGATAATGATCCTTCAGAATGAATCAGATGGGAAGGTGTACATTTGCATGTGAGAGAAAAATGAAAGGTGTGGGTAGAGACTGGCAGATGGGTCGACCTGAAGTCAAGTACAGAGGACTCAGAGTCGGGAGAGTGTGTCTATGCCCTTGTGTGGAGTCGTGTATTATGTTTCAGCACTTTCACATGCCATGTACCTCTGTGTGTGCTTGTATGTGTGTATATGTACATGTGTTTGTGTATGTATGTTGCTCAGGAGGGTTGACCGTGTGCATCCAGCCATGTCGTGAATACTCGCCTACACACTCTCCCTTCATTAGACTCACAGAGGGGGAGACTGTCAACAGAGAGAATAGAAGTGTGTGTGTGCACGTTTTTTATAGAAAAAATATTAAGTTTAGTCCTTCTGTTCCTACTGCCCTTGTAGTTGTATCACTACAAGGACAGTCTCCTGTTTTGTTTTGTTTTTTTATGTGTGTGTAAGTGGGTTTTGTTGTTTAGATTTTGTCCAATTTCCCTTAAAAACACAGGGAGTAGAAGTTTATTTCCTCTGTGGGAAATTAGTCACAAAAGTCACAAATTAGCACAATTTATTGCCGTTTCCAACATTGTTTTGTTCTGTTCCAGCTGAATGGCTAGTTTCTGTCGTTGTTAATCTTTTCAGGATTTCATAACCTGCTGTGCTACTCGAATGAGGAGAATCTGTATAAGGTGTCAGGATTTGACTGGAGCTGTGTAGAGACAATCAAAGACCCTCGACATAGACCTTTACTTAGCTCTTGGCTCTTGGTTGGGATTTGTTGAAGTGGCTGTAGACGTTCTTATCCATAGTCTGTGGACAGAGGCAGCAGAAATACATATTTTAACCAACAAAAGTCAGTATCAATAAAGTGTACACTATATTAAACATATTCTCACTATTTTACCTTACTGTCAGACAGCCCTTTTTGATGGGAAAACGTTGTTTAGCTCTCTTCAAAGACATAAGACAAAAACAGCAATTTTTCCTCACTCTTCACTGGTTATTCAAAAATCAGAACTAACCCTTTAACTTATGTAACATGGAAAGTGTTCTTGATATAAAATGCAATCACATGAAAAGTATTACAATAATAACTAGAAAAGCACTCCGAGAGCGCAGACCTCCACCAATCAGCTCATTTCTCCACATATTGTGACTTACCGTATTTTCTGCACTATAAGGCGCACCTCAAAGCCTTTAATTTTCTGAAAAACCGACAGTGTATAATCCGATGCGCCTTATATATGGATCAATATTGGTT
>JAPQRN010021792.1:0-33069 GCA_037367275.1 Coranthus polyacanthus | reverse complement strand
TCATCTGTTCCAACCATGGCAATTCAAAAACACTCTTTTCACCCCCGCAAACTGTACTCATTAGACACCTGCAACTGAGAAAATTGAAAAGATCCACCAGCACCAGTGCCCCCCCCCCCCCCTATAGTTTCTCATCCTCCTCTTTTCAACTTCAAAAAAATCCTCGATGGTTCTCTCTCCTATCATTCTCACATCAATAACATCATCCTGTCTGCTTACTTCAATCTTTGCAACATCAATTGCCTCCGCCCTTCGCTCACCCCACAAGGCACAAGGCTGTGCACAAGAATAGAGGTGGTGTACCTCTATTCTTGTGCACAGCCTTGTCACTTCCCATCTAGATTACTGTATTACTTGTTGGTCTCCCTCAGAAATCCCTCCACAAGCTCCAGTTGGTCCAGAATTCAGCTGCTCACATCATCTCCAAAAACCCCTCCTTTCATCACATCTCCCCTGTTCTCCTGCAACTCCACTGGCTCCCGATCAAATTTCACATCGATTTCAAAATCCTCCTTCATACTTTTGTAGCAATGTATGTCACTGCAGTAGAATGCAGGTATGCCTTCTGCAGTACATTCCTACCCGGCTTATTAGCCTATCAGGGTGTGAGGTGAGGGAATAAAAGGGGGTCATGCCCCTCCCACAACTTCTCTCACTTCCTGGCTCGAAGGCCCTCCCGCTTCAAAAACCCCCTCCTCCCCTCCAAGGGATTGCTGCGTGTGGGGATTGCAGGTATGTACATCTCTGCCTTAGACTCCGTTCAATTGCTAGCTTGTTAGCACAGATGTTAATCAGCCAGCTGTTGTTTACGCAGTGGACCCTGAATGCATCACTGGCGCACCACTGCTTCCTCACTGGGAGGATTCCTGTTGATCGGGAATGGTGGCTGAATTACCTGGACGCTAATAAGTAAGGGAACACTGCTGCTTCGCCCACCTTTGGTGTGTGGCAGCTGCATTGCTGGGATTGAACTGTCGCCCTGCTGCAAGGACTCTCGCTGGGAGTGTGCACCACCTTCTGCTTTGCTTGCCGCGTACTGCTCCGCTTGCTGCTGTTTTCTTGGCGACTGCCTCCTACAAGTTACTGACCAGCCTGTAATACTCACTTGATCGGGCTGCATGTGTGTGTTGGGGTGCGTGTGTGCATGGAAGAGAGTGAGTGTGTGTGGGGCTAATGGGAATGGGTCATTTTACTCTTTTTCATTAATGTATTGTTTGGGATTAATAGGTTGTTCATTTATTATTTAACATACATTTCAAGGAAGATTAACCTTGTTTGATTTTGGATCTCTGGCCTTTTGCATTGGTTACTCTTTGACTGTTTGTTTTTGCCTCATTTGTTTAAAATGAACTAGTTTAGTTAGTTTCTTAATTTGAATCAAGTTTCAGTTCCAGGTTGTTATAGTTTTTTTATTATTTTGTGTTTGGGCATTTATTATGTTTATTCTCTTCCATTGTCAAATTGGTTCATTGCTAATGGGTTACTAATTGTGTTTTCCCTCTCCCTTTAGTTGCTGAGAGCCAATGGTGGTGGTGGTGCCCCCAGTGGTGGTGTCCCTTAGTGTGCTGTGTGACCCTGGTTGTGGTTTTCTTTATACATCACCATCCTCCGTGTGTGCCACATATGAGTGGGGTGCTTTTTTATTTTATTTATTTGGATTTCCTCCAACCCATTGGCCCTCACTGCCAGTAAGCCTCAGCTACAGGAGCAGGGTATTAATTATTAGTTTTCTTTCTTTTTTTAACTGTTCATTTTAACATTCAAGTTATGATTAATTAAATAAAGCACAATTTTTTAAAGCTTTGAACCACGTCTTCTGCTTATCTGTGTATAGCTTACCTGTGTGCTTCTCCATCGACAGTTACACCTATATCCAGAGTTCCCCAGGTGAAACCCGGGGTGGCGTCGTCGGTTTTCTTTTTTTTGTATTAAAAATTTTATACAGTAGAATTTAATTCAATTCTTTACCTCCCTCGCATTGCCACACTTTCAAAGCCGTCCATAACCTCGCCCCTTTTTATCTGTCTGACCTCCTTCACATTGTTACTCCTTCCCGCTCCCTCAAATCCTCCTCCTCTGTTCACCTTGCTGTCCCTCCTGCCCAACTCGCCTCCATGGGGAGCAGAGCCTTCAGCCACTTTGCTCCCAAACTCTGGAATTCACTCCTACCTGCCATCAGAAACATTGACTCCCTCCCTCAGTTCAAATCTGCTCTCAAAACTCACCTTTTCCAACTAGCATATTGCTTGTAATTGCCATGTTTTTATGATTGTTGTTCATTGTGTTTGTTTGTTCTTGTTGTATTTATTGTTACTGTGTTTTTAACTACCTCTGTAAAGTGTCCTTGAGTGACCTGAAATGTGCTTTTAAATTAAACGTATTATTATTATTATTATTATTTGTAATTTTATTATTTTTATCTTACCCTATTATGGTGTGTTCTCTCTTATCATCAGCTTATCAATCATCTGTAAAGCAATTTGAACTGCATTAATCTGTATGAAATGTGCTATACAAATAAACTTTTATTGACTGATTGAAAGTAGTTCCCTCTCTGGTCCTAACAGCTGGATGCCCATTTACAATTAGTGTATAAAAAAAAACCTGAGTGGAAAAGCTTGAAATGCAAACAATCTTGAAAGATCACAAACAACTTTTTACACTTAGGGAAGTGTAAATGTTGGTGTATGGATAAAAGATAAATGTGCAATGGAAAAAGACTGAGTGAATAAATGTTGACTAAATGTAATTAAATGTATGTGTTCATGTGTGGAGTGATGAAGAAAATGTAATGTTTACTGAATGAATACAAGAAACAAACACAAATGATATATTAGATGGAAACAGCAATTAAACACTGCCATGTATGGAGAGCTGCAGAAACAAATAATAGACAAAGGCTTCGACAAACTGTGGAAGAGTTTGGAAAAATGTTATATGAGTGAAAAGCAGCAATGGTTCACAGGGCAAAGTTAAAGCTCTGGGACAAAGACCTCCATAATTACTTTACCTGTGCAGTTGGGACCATAGAACTTGGTCTGACACTGTTCACAGGCTTGTCCTCTGAAGCCCTTGTCACAGTCGCACATCCCTGAACCACGTAGACCATCCATGCACTTCCCATGGTTACTACAAGGGGATTCCACGCCACCAGGACAAACTGAAAGAGAAACAGAGGAAGTCCAAATAACACCAGTGTCAGTTTGTTTGAACATGTTAAGCAGCTAAAAAGTGACTGAGCTGAGAAATAAAATGGAGGTGGTAGGACATTATTAAATTAAATTTCCATGTGGTTTTAAATCAGAAGCATAAGACCTCCACAGTCTCCACACCTCCACACACCTCCATCTGCAGCTTGAAAATGAAGCAAAGTATCTTAAGATGTAATACAAGACTAGATGCTGGCTCCAAACATCTTGACATCTATCTACAATACTACAAGTCAATACTTTTTTCCAGGAGTCATTCTGGTTCACTCTCTTGATTTGGACTTCTAATAGGTGTTCTGGTGGTCCTTTTGTAGAGTATTATGCCAATAATAACATTTAAGGTCTAATAGAAGACTTGATTACTGCTGTGTCAGGCTTTTATTGAGAGGTGTGATTGACAGCTCACTCACCTACCTGAGTCAAACATATTTTCCTGGCAGAAAGCTCTACTGTAGTAGTGGTTGATAGGTGACAAAACCATCAAATTATTTCATTTTGTAAATGTTTGATGAAGTTTACTGTTTTACATTAAGCTAGCGTTTAGCATTAGCCTCCCACCAGTTCCACCCTTTGTCCAAATATGGTCACTCCAAATAAACAAGATTGCGATGGCCAAAATACAAACCCTTGGCTTCAAAATGGTAGTCTACAAACCAATGCCCCTACTCTGAATTTTTAATTGAAGTTCTTATCTGAATTAGTGCTGAGTACAGATAAAGTCATCATAGTGGGTGACTTTAACGTTCATGTAGATGTTGATAATGACAGCTTTAACACTGCCTTTACTTTAATATTGAATTTAAATGGACATAAACATAAACCCGCCCACTCTTTTAATCACACCCTATTTCCCTCTGCTGTCTGACCATTTTTTAATAACTTCTGAATTTACATAATGGACTACGCAAAGATGTCTATGTGATAATGCAAGTTCCAAATTCAAAGAAAAAGTTCCATTATCATTTACTTCAATGCCATATGCCAATACAATGATGGACAGTTACTTCCTTAACCTTAACCTTACAGCACCACAATTAGACAACCTTGTCGACAGCTCTGCAGCCTTATTAAGTACAATACTAGACACTGTAGTTCCTCTGAAAAAAGAAGTCAGTGACTCATATGATACGAACTCCATGGTATAATTCACAACTCCACACTTTAGAACAAATATCGCAAAGGCTGGAAAGGATCTGGCACTCCTCTGAATCTCCAGAATCTCATCTAGCCTGGAAAGACAGTTTTATAACTTATATAAACTGCAAAAATCGCATACTATTCATCTTTAATAGAGGAAAACAAGAACAATCCCAGGTTTCTCTTCAGAACTGTTGCCAGACTGACAAAAATTCACAGCTTTTATTCTTCCAGACCTTACCTCTAATGACTTTATGCACTTTTTTACAAATAACCCCAGCATAAGAAGATCCTACAGCAGAGACTGTCGACTACAATTGGTTCTGGACACTGCCTGGTTTATGGCACTGATTTTGGAACTTGGACTTAACAAAAGTTGGCTAGTGTCCAAACTAGCTAGGCAGCGCTGGGCAGCAATACCTAGCAGCAGCATGCCACCGAAGAGGGCAATGACAGCAAAGGAGGGTGATGAACTCAAGAGGACCCTCAAGAGGAGATTTCTACGGTTAAACAACAGTAGAAAGGCATCGTGGAACTGGTGGAGGAGGTGAAGGCTCCAGAAAGACAAGAAAGACCGGCATCTGGTGGAACTGGAGAACAGAGTGGCGGAGCTGGAGCCGTACTCCAGGATCAATGATGTGGTTGTTACCGGGCTCCGCATCTGCCAGGGCAGTGACCACTGACAACGGGGGAGCCCGGTGAGCAGGATGACACATCGGCAGAGCAACAGGTGGCTGCTTTCCTCCACTCAAAGGGGATTGAAATGGATTTAAACACTGTAGAGGCAAGCCATACTCTGACATACTAAACTTTTCAATTTTCAGATCACAATTTACTGGACATAGAAAACGATACAGGACAACAATTTCTTTTCCAACATTAATGACAATTGCTGTTATTACACGAATGAACAATACAATCAGACCATTAAAACTGACAAAAAATTATCATGTACGCAAACTTCAATAACATTAAGGACTACTTAAGTCAGTTTACAGACCTGTTCAAAATTATTGCTATATCAGAAACTTGGATCAACGCTAATAAGGGAATGGATTTTGAGATGGATGGCTATGAACTCAATTATATAATCATCAGAAAGAACAAAGATGGAGGAGGTGTGGCTGTATATGTGGACAAACATTTGAATTACAGGATATTGGAAAATATGTCAACTGCAATTGACAAAATTTGTAAAGAGAAAAACAAAAATGTAATAATCAGCTGTATAGCATGGAATTATTCAAGGACTGGATTGAGGCATCTTTTTCAAGGATAAATCAAAAAGTGATTTTCATCTGTGGTGATCTTATTATTGATCTTTTAAATCCAAATGAGTATAAAATAACTGACGAATTCATTAATACAATGTATAGTTGTATAAGTTACTGTGCAGAGATTTGGGGCAATACTTATAAATGTACATTACAACCACTGACTATACTGCAGAAAAGAGCTATGAGAATAATTCTCTGTAACATTGGTTACAGAGAACACACACATCCTTTATTCTTAAAATCAAAAACATTTTCAAACAGCACAAATCATACAGTACAGGGAAGAAGAAGGGCGGGACGAACAATAGGGTTTTCACATATTGTTTATTTACTTTATTTAATTTTTATCGTTGGCACAGGCAAATACTGTTTAATTAATGTGTTTATGTGATTAAAATATTTATGTGTATGTATGTGTGTATGTACAGTGGATATAAAAAGTCTGCACACCCCTGTTCAAATGTCACATTTTTGTGATGACAAAATGACACCAAGATAAATAATTTCACAACTTTTTCCACCTGTAATGTGACCTATAACCTGTACAACGTAATTGAAAAATAAACTGAAATCTTTCAGGGAGGTGAAGTAAAAATAATCAACTGAGATAATGAGGTTGCACAAGTGTGCACACCCTCTTATAACTGGGGATGTGGCTGTGTTCGGATTTAACCAAATCCGAACACCAACACCTGTCACCATTTAAAGTGCCTCTAATTAACCCCAAATAAAGTTCAGCTGTTCTAGTAGACTTTTCCTGACATTTTTGTAGCCACATATTCCAGCACAACTCATGGTCCACAGTGAGCTTCCAAAGCATCAGAGGGATCTCACTGTTCAAAGATATCAGTCAGGTGAAGGGTACAAAAAAATTTCTGAGGAATGAAATATACCATGGAACACAATGAAGACAGTCATCATCAAGTGGAGAAAATATGGCACAACAGTGACAATACCAAGAACAGGAATTCTTGACAATACCTCCCTGACCAAAGCTGCCAAGAGGCCGACAGCAACATTGAAAGAGCTGCAGGAATTTCTGGCAAGTACTGGCTATGTAGTACATGTGACAACAATCTCCCGTCTTCTTCATATGTCTGGGCTGTGGGGTAGGGTGGCAAGATGGAAGCCTTATCTTATGAAGAAAAACATCCAAGCCCAGCTTCATTTTGCAAAAAGACATTTGAAATCTCCCAAACACATGTGGGAAAATGTGTTATGGTCTGATGAAACCAAGGCTGAACTTTTTGGCCATAATTCCAAAAGGTATATTTGGCACAAAAACAATACTGCTCATCACCAAAAGTACACCATACTTACAGTGAAGCATGGTGGTGGCAGCATAATGCTTTGGGGCTGCTCTTCAGCTGGAACTGGGGCCTTAGTCAGGGTGGAAGGAATTATGAACAGTTCCAAATACCAGTTAGTGTTGGCACAAAACTTTCAGGCTTCTGTTAGAAGGCTGAAGATGAAGAGGACCTCCCGAGGGAGGCGTCCCAAAGGCATCCGGAACAGATGTCCAAGCCACCTCAACTGGTTCCTCTCGATGTGGAGAAGTAGCGGCTCTACTCCGAGCTCCTTCCTGGTGACTGAGCTCCACACCCAATCTCGTAGGGTGCACCCAGCCACCCTGTGGAGGAAACTCATTTCGGCCGCTTGTATCCGGGATCTCGTTCTTTCGGTCATGACCCAAAGCTCATGACCATAGGTGAGAGTAGGAACGTAGATTAACCGGTAAATTGAGAGCCTCACCTTCTGGCTTAGCTCCCTCTTCACCATGATGGATGGACATGACTACAGATGCTGTACCGATCCGCCTGTCAATCTCCCGTTCCATCCTCCCCTCACTCGTGAAGAAGACCCCGAGATACTCCACTTGAGGCAGGACCTCTCCACCAACCTGGATAGGGCAAGCCACCTTTTTCCAGTTGAGAACCATGGCCTTGGATTTGGAGGTGCTAATCCTCATCCCAGCTGCTTCACACTCAGCTGCAAACCGCCCCAGTGCATGCTGAAAGTCCAGGTTCAATGAAGCCATCTGCACCTAGAAATTCCATAAAAGTTATGAACAGAACCCGTGACAAATCGCAGCCTTGTCGGAGTCCAACAGATCCTCCTCTCCAGTACCCTGGATTAGACTTCCCAGGGAGGCCGAGGAGTGTGATTCCCCTGTAGTTGGAACACACTCCGGTCCCCCTTCTTGAAAAGAGGGACCACCTACCCGGTCTGCCAGTCCAGAGGCACTGTCCCTGACCGCCACGTGATGTTACAGAGACGTGTCAGCCACGACAGTCCCTGCACATCCAGAGACTTTAGGTACTCAGGGCGGACCCCATCCACCCCTGATGCCCTGCTACCGAAGAGCTTTCCAACTATCTCGGTGACTTCAGCTTGGGTGATAGATGACTCCGCCTCTGAGAACTCAGCCTCTGCTTCCTCAGCGGAAGACGTGGCGGCGGGATTGAAGAGATCCTCAAAGTATTCCTTCCACCACCCAACAACATCCCCAGTTGAGGTCAACAGCCTCACAGTTTGCCAGAATTTCCTCAGGGCCAAATAATAGTCGTCCTCCATGGCCTCCACAACAGCCCGGGCCAAGAGCCAACAACGCTCGATAGGACTCCTTCAGCTTGATGGCATCCCTTACTTCTGGTGTCCACCACCGGGTTTTGGGGTTGCCACCACGACAGACCCTGCGACCGCAGCTCCACGCGGCAGCTTCGATGTCTCCAGCCTCCCCTGGGATCTGAGAGAAGCTCTCCCCAAGGTGGGAGTTGAAGGCCACACTGACAGAAGGCTCCGCCAGATGTTCCCAACAGACCCTCATGAGACGTTTGGGCCAACACATGGCAGCTGATGTTAGTAGTTGTGAGCAAAGCCACACCAGCCCGCTGCCTCTCTCTGTGGGCAACTCCAGCAAAGTGGAGGGTCCAGCCCCTCTCGAGGAGCTGGGTTCCAGAGCCCAAGCTGTGTGTGGAGGTGAGCCTGACCGCACAAGCTCAGGCTCCTTCCGCTCCAGTGAGGTGACGGTCCACGTCCCAAGAGCTAAAGTCTGTGGCCGGGGTCAGGTTGTTTTATCTTTAGCCATTGTTGTGGCAGTCAGCCTGGAGGCGTGGCAGCAGAGGGGCATGCACCTCTGCAGGTGAGAGTGATCACACTAAATGGCAGCAGCACATAAAGATCAGGTCAGGGTGTGGCACTCAGAGTCATTTGGTTGTGTGCAACGGAACTGAGGACAGCGATTCAACAAAGAAACAATGCAAACCTCAACAGGCATGGGAAACAGGACTCAAACAAAAGGACTGATGTGATGGTTCTGTCTGCCTGTATTTGGACAGAAATGGTTAATTCATGTTTATTTAATTTATGTATAAAATATGGTTGATACATTTTCAAGATTGTTAAATATAGTAAAATTTATGTTAAAATATGGAATACAGTTGTGTTAAGCAAGCAAAGCAAGAGTTTATGTATGGCTAAATATACATACTGGTACCTAAATTGAGTGCACTTGATTGAAACATGGTTAAATGGTTAAAATATGTTTGATTTTGACTAAGCGCATTTACCTTGTTTGAAATTCTATATTTTTTATTTATATTGGTTTATTTTTTTTGGTTTAAAGGTTTTTCACCTTTGTTGTCACCTTGGCACTGGTTAAATAAATCTGAAGAGAATGAAATCCTGTGTCTGGAGTCCTTCCCTTTCAAGTGTGGGAAGCTATGCTGTGAAATACACTTGACAGCCATAGAGGTTCACAAATTGCTTTTGGTCTGACCCGTCACCAAGGACTTGTTTGCCTCCCCCTTGAACTGCTACCTTATTGTAGTGGGGGAGTTTGAGTGCCCGAATGATCCAGGGAGCTATGTTGTCCTGGTAGGGTCGCCCAACTGTAAAGCCCTTTGAGGCAAATCCTGATTTGTGATACTGGGCTATATAAATTGATATTAAATTGAATTGGTGGTTCCGTCCACTTCTTAAATACTTCTGTGGTTCAGACCAGCTTTATTTTAGTTAACAAAAACTAAAACTAGTAAAGAAAAACTATTTAATTAACTGACATAAAAATAAAAAACAGCAGTTTTCAAAATTAGAAAACTAAGTAAAAACTACTATGAACATGAATTAAAACAGAACACAATGTAAAATCAGCTTTCTTTTGGTTTTCCATCAGTGTTAATGGTTCATGGTGAACAAGAATAAAATGTCTTTGCACAACATGGACCTTTTTTAATAAGCATTGTTTTGTCAATCAAATTTGATGTCATGCATTCTCTCATCCAACCTTTTTCAGCTTCTATAAATCCATGCTTTTCTCATAATACCTGGAAAAAACTCAAACTAACATTAAAACTAAAGAAAAACTCAACTAAAACGAGTCAATTCCATGTATGCACTCATAAAACTTCATAAAATCAACCTTACTAAACTAAACCAGACTAAAAATAAAAACTAATGAACATTTCTAACCTACAATACTCCTCTTTACCTTGACAGTCTCGGCCATAGTGGTTTTTGCAGCACTGTTGGGTCCAGGCAGAATACTGGCAGATCCTCTGACAATCTGTCCGATAACGATTGTAGTGGGAAGAGAGCGAGTACAAAGGTGTGTAGTAGGCCCTGGACCTGGAGCGAAAGCTGGAACACTGCTCCGTCTTTCCCTGGAAGAAGGCAGAAGCACATATCCTTATCCATATCTATATTCATATCTGATAAAATATTAAAGCTGAAAGTAGCAATGACTGGCAACAGAGGCAACAGACATTTAAAATAAAATGAGACATCCTTTCCTCTGAGTTGTCATTTTAAATAGATGTCGGTTATATATGAGGTGTGTAACAGCTGCATCATCTGTGTGTTATTTAGTTAGAGTGTACTGCCACATTTTATGATCTGTCAGATGAGTGTTTATGTAAACTTATGATTAACTATGAATTAAATTCAAAACGTCACATAATGTGTCAGTTGGTGAAGTAGGGATGTCATACTTTTTTATGTAACGCAGACAACTTTGATCACGCATTGGATCATTTTCAATAACTAATACAACTTTAGATTGAGGAAAACTGTCATTTTTAAAGACTTGATCGAGGATACACTTGTGCTATCCTCGGTAGGCACACGTATCTGCACCTGATACGTGTGCCTACCAAATTTGGTACATCTGTGTGAAACCTCATGTGGGGGCTTAATTTTTGTAATTTTGTAGGGGTTGCTATTATTAATGTCCCCTTTTTTTGGAAATAACAAAGAGAAGCCATGTGAATAAACATACCAAAATGGTGGGCTTCCTGTTGGATGGAAGGTATGACTCCAAGAGGCTTTCGAGCATTTGGACCTGATACATCTGTCTCTTAAATGTGGTGTATCTGTGTGAAACCTCATGTGGGGCTTATTTTTTAAATTTTATAGGAGGTTGTTATTAAGCCATTTCTGGTAATATATTAAGTCACCATTGTGTCAGTATAACTTTTTATCACAAAGGTCTTGTTTTTTTCTGTATATATGATGAACGATGGATGGAACTGGCAAACATGGGGCAAAAATTTTAATATTTCAAAAAACGTAATTTTGAAACACTTTAGGGGTCACTGTTGAGCCATTTTGCCACACCCATGCCACTGACCCATAAAATCTGATTTTTTTTGCCACTTTTGACACATGCGCAAAGGTTTGTCAGTTTATGAGTATCTTTAGCCTCTAAAAATGTGATTAATCTTTAAGAATAATGATAATCTTTCACACTGGTCAGTGCTTAGGCGCTAACAGAGTAAAAGCAGTTCAGATTTGATTTGATCTTACCGTGTCTGTGTGTCTGAATGGACAGGATGGAGGGTAGAGACAGCGTCCACAGCGTCCCTGAGACATTAAAAGAATAAAACCTCAATTCTAGCACAGTAAAGCATGGCTGATTTGAATTAAAAAAAAAATCCATTTTAAAAAGGCTGTCAAAATTAATGCGTTAATGTTATGATTAATTTAAAATAATTAAGGGATTGAAATAAATTAGCAAATTGTAAAAGCTGAAGAGTTCATCTACAAATTGCATTCTCCAAAAAGAAAAAAAAAGAAAATTTGGTAAGGACATAGAAAACTTTGCTCTATGTTTACGAAATTTGGCAACTAAAATTAATTATTAATTAATTTATTGTGTCATTTAAAGGTCAATAAGAATATCCAGCATTAATAAGTACACACTAAAGTTTCTTTTTCGTACTTATCCTTGTGGTTACCAGTAACAAAATAATGATTACTATTACAAATAATGATGAGTAATATTTGTATGCTGACTGTAAGTAGATTTAAAGTACTTGTATGGTTCTAAGTAGTTAATGTTTACATATGTGGTTTTGTTCTCGATGCCATCACAGTGTGCTCCCAGGCCTGGTGGCTCCAGCAGCTGGTCGATACCATAGGCCATGCCATCTTTGAACATCAGGTATCGCTCCACCAACTGGGCTGCATTGTCATTAATGAGTACTGCTCCCTGAACAAACACAGTCAGTTTAAAGGAGCAGAAAAAAGAAAATAATCCAAAAAGAAACAGAGTTCTACAATGTACACATGAAAACACCCTCTCTCCAGTGAGACAAAACCAGTTCCTATAGCTGGTGCAGGTGGAAACATGGCTACCTGTCAGATGTGTGTGTTCTCACCACCAGATTGCTGTCACAGCTGTACTTGATGACAGATCCATGCATGGTGCGGTACGAAGAGTATTTATCTGGCTGACTGAAACCCATCACCTACACACAAAGATAGTCATTTTGATCACAGAGTGAACACAGACAGATGTCTCCTCTGCACTGACCCTCTGATTCATGAAACCATGTCATAATGCAAAACTGTAAAAAAAAAAAAAGAAAAAAATTAAAAAGGCTGAAATCTAATAAAGGAATACACCTTTGTCCTGTGAGGTGAAATTACTGGGGTTTTTTTTTCATTTTCTTTTTGTGAAGGGAGTCTGGTAGCTTTAAAGAGGGCGATATTACAGATTCAGGAAAGGGCTGTCTGCAGAAGTCATTATTATCTCATTATTTTCAGATACTAAGTCAAAATTCTGAGATACTAGCTCATTATTTTGAGAAAGTTTCTCATTTTGAGATATTAAAGTCTAACTTTACCCCTGTTCTGTGTCTTACTCCACCCACTGCCTGATTCTGAAACACAGGTTTTTAAAGTATCAGGTACTATCTGGCCGTTGTACCCTTGAGTTGCGGATGATATGAGCCTTCACCGTAGCGGCCAGCTGTTCTTGATGGTCGGGGCTGGAGAGCCAGCGCTGTCTTTCAGCAGGAAGGGATTTGAGAGCCTTGTCTGTGGGCCAGAGCATGGTGAAGGGCTGGTGGATGGACATCTGGAGCATAGGGAGTAACCCTGCATCCTGCACCAACGGGAAAATTTCACATCAGGTAATAATGAAAAGGTTTGGATAAGGCCAGGGCAAAGGTTTGGTCAAAACTGAGAAGGTTCATCGGAGATGTGGAATAGTACTCAGCACATTTAAACATTTTACTCAGCACATTCATTTTTTTAACTTGGTTTATCAGGGCTTGAGCACAAACCGTGTGTGATGGCCCTCTTGAAACTCTAAGAATTATTCTCCTCTCCAAACAAATGCAGTTTTGGAGGCCTTAATGTGCTAGAAAACTCACCACACACATCAGAAGCAGCAAATAAATTTAAATTTTATGGGTTTTGCCAATGCAAATGTAAATGACTAGCTAGCACCCCCTGAAGACCACTGCCTATGGCAAATTTCACCTACATAGATTGATTTATTACATGTGTATCAATGTTTCACCATTCATGTACTCACATGTACATCACCCAATTTTCTCCAAACTTTTCATGCTGAATTATTATGGATTATTTGCTGTCTTATGTGTTTCTTTTGATATTTTAAGGTTTTTTTGTAAAACACACATATGCATAAGACTAAAAAGAGTCAATCTGGCAACAGGAGATAAAAAGCCTGAATCAACGCTGATTACTGTTAACTATGGAAACCGTAGCCATAGACTGGTCATACTTAAAGTATGAGAGTTTACTGATATGACCAAGAAAAAAATAGTTTACATAATACCAGTTTATTAGAAAATATTCTTAAAAGGTCAGTCAGAAGTAAGAGGAGGAAAACTGCAATGAGAAGAATGAGAGGGTTAAATAACATTTTTTATTGTTGTTATACCTCTATAAGTTTGTAGAAATGTGTGTAGCCATAAAATGCAGCAGCTGCAGTGAGATTCATCTGAACAGAGAGAGAGAGTCTGTCAGTTCTGATCACTTATCAATCAATCAGTCAATTGATCAATCAGGTGAATGATAAACACAGTGCACCGTGTTGGCCAGCAGTTGGGGTTTGTCCTGCAGTTTGTAAGGTGTCAGCAGAGAGTCGATGTGGTGAATGACTCCGTTAAATGTGGTGTAATCACTGCGAATGATTCGCGAACAGTTATTGATCCAAACTGAACCCTGCAGGACAGACAGACAGACAGGTGAGGTTTGTGTGATTTCGTCTCAGAAATATATAAAGGAATGTGTGTCAGAGGATCTAACAGCGGAAATGAAATATAGTTTACATAATTATGTTTCATTAGTGTATAATGACCTGAAAATGAGAATCATACTATACAACAGTGATTATCAAATCATGTGTGGCCCACCAAAGCTTTGGCCACCAAATATTAATGAAAAAATTGAAAAAACGCATTGTGGTGTTTAGGTTATTTAGCATATATTGAAGTAATCCAAAAAAAAGTGACATGGAAATAATTTGGAATCACTTACCAACCCCAAATATGTGCACTTAACCTGTGGCTATAAAGCCATTATCTATCAGCTTATTATTAGTGAGTATCCAACACAACACAATGCAAGCTTTACCAAGCAGAACACTGCATAACAGTGTCAAAACCGATTACATTTGATTAATATTTCCTGCCAATCAGGTGTAGTCTGCAATTCTATTTCTCGAGTTACAGATTTGAACTATCACTCTCTTTCTGTCCTCTGCTCTCTGTTGGAGCTTGAGACATGCGTCTTGCATGGTGCATTCATGGCAGTATTGATAATTTTTTTTTCATATTTCCTTTGTTTAAATGTGTAGATCAGAATCTGTCAGTCCTTTCTTATTCTTTCACTACAACATATAATAAATATTTAGGTGTTATTTTCCATTTTATATCAGGTGACATGTACGTAAGTATTCACACCCTTTGCTATGACTCTCAAAACTGAGCTCAGGTGCATCCTGTTTCCACTGATCATCCTTGAGATGTTTCTACAACTTGATTGGAGTCCATCTGTAGTAAATTCAATTGACTGGACATGAACTGGAAAGGCACACACCTGTCTATATAAGGATGCACTGTAATTAGATGATAGTATAAATTTCCATCTTGGTAGTGATATTAGGATTAATCTCCTACCTATATAACAACAATCTATACTATACTTTTCCCCCTGGATTCCCTTAGGTTTCTGGAGGGTTTAGGCTGTGGTGTTGCAGCTTTTTTTGTTGTAATTTGACTAAAACTCATACTCAGCTTTCATAGAATGTCATAAACACGTTTTAATCACTTGAAGATTCAATCATCACAAAAGTGTATGTTATGAAGAGAACCTGAATGGTCAAAGTTGTCATATTGTGTACTGATTGATTCAAAGCATCACCTCATGCAGTGAGTAAAAGACAAGAAAACACTCCACCTTAAAAGCTTAAAAGCTGCCACTGGTAGCCTTTGAGCAGAAAGAATTTAAACTTATTAGTCCAAGTAAAAAGAATGAGACCAAAAATGCAAAATGCAAAAATGTGGCTGGCAGTGGTATTAGATGTTAAGATACTTAAGCATTAGCTTCACCTTCAAGCTGCAGTTGTTGCTCTTTGGTCTCCAGATACATCAAAGTCATTTTGTTTCTTAAATACATGAAAACTTAAAACGTGAGTGTGTGAGTGACCTCCTGCAGGCTGAAACGCAATGTGTGTCCAGACGTTGAGATGACACGCTCCGTGGTTTTGAGGTCACTCAGGGTCAGTGTCTCACAGGATACGATGTGGTAACGGACCAGTTCGCCAAGACGACCCGAATACTGCCACTGATCAATCTGCATACACATCAGCAATACCAAAAAGCTGTCTTCAATGACTTATATACCTACTAACTGAAAATAACTCTGCTCTTGCTCTGTTACTACTGATATCATTGAGATACAAACAGAAGATGTTACACACAGTTGACCGGTTGTTGGTTTCCTCCACAGGAGAGAAGACTGTGAATGGTCCCTCACCATAAAGACCCCGAATGCCTGACAACTGACAAAGATTTAAAATACATGTTAAATATTATATAGAAATAAAACATGATAATTGCAATTTAAAATTTTAAAGGCCCTATTCCTCAAACTAAAAGATAATAAAACAGACTAAAACACAGTAAAATAAAACTAAAAGATGATAAAAACCAGACTAAAATAAGGTAAAATGACAGTCGCTAATTGTGTGTGCAGTTGCGCAAAACACGTTAGCATTTCTAATTGACTCAGTGTTGTGATTTGACTGTGAAACTATCTTTTAATCTAGGACTAATTTCCATGGTGCAGGAATATTTTCACTTCAACAGAAACAATGTGCAGAATCATGAGCAGTGATTGGTTAAAAGTTTTAAAAATCACCAATAAACCAAAGTGCACTTACGGTGAACATCCAGCGGAAAAAGGCATTCTCTTGTTTTTGGAAGATCTCCTGAAAGACAAAGAGACTTCCTGTGAGAGGGGCCAGAATGTGGCAGACATCAGAGGTCAGAGAGGACAGAGGTCATATGACTCACTGTGTTGGTGCTTCCACGGCACTCCAAGCCGTCGCCGATGTGACCTCTGCGACAGGTACAGTTCCTCTGACCCTGACCGAAGTAGTCGCAAATCGCAAACTTACTGCAGCCGCCATTATTCTACAAAACAGACACACACATATATACTGTATATATTTCTATGTATAGGGTGGATATATAATGCAGCAAGCGAACATTTAGTCATTGAAGTTGATGTGTTGGAAACAGCAAAATGTATAGTGTAAGGATCTGAGCAATATTGACAAAGACCAAATTATGATGCTGACGACTGGGTCAGAGAATTTCCAAAACTGCAGGTCTTGTTGGGTGTTCCCAGTCTGCAGTGGTTAGTACCTACCAAAAGTGGTCCAAGGAACTACAGCTGGATCTCAATCGAACTGAGCATCTGTAGGAACATATGTAAATTAGCACCACCTGCCCAGTATTGTGTAGGTCCCCCTTTTGTCACCATTTTGCTGTTTCCAACACATCAACTTTGAGGATTAAATGTTCACTTGCTGCCTAATATATCCACCCACTGACAGGTGCCACTGGAACCAGATAATAAACATGACCACCTCACCTGTCAGTGGTCACAATGTTATGGCTGATCAGTGTATACTGTAATATATATATACTGAAAATCCTGATTGTAAACAATCTGGCAATGCTATGTTGTTTATTGTTTGTAGTTTGTCCAAAGAAGGATGTGTTAAAACCCAGGCTACACGTAATTTGTGTACATTGTGTACACATTCTTTCTAAGAGTACAGTTACATACTTTTTTGCAGGGGTTGACTGGATAGCAGAACTTCCCTGATCCCTGGAAGCCCTCCAGACACCTGCAGGCTGTCTGAAAACAGAGACATGCAACCCCTTCAGCTGTTCCCTCACACACTCATATCAGGTTTTGACTAAAACAGAGACAGAGCTGTCTTACAGTGTTTGGGCCTGTTCGGATGCACTCAGCTGAGCGGTGGCAGCCTCCGTTATCTACCAGACAGCCATCGATCTCTGAAAACACAAAATATTTCAGTGAAATTTGTGCTCCATCAGATAGGAAACAACAGAACAAACAAGGAGGTCTTTTAATGTGTGTATCGTGTGTTCTTCTGTTTGGAAAGTTCGATGGCTAATATGTAGTTAATGCTAAAATTAACTAAATATGTTGAAGCAGCATTTAGCTGCTCTGCTGTATGCAACTGGAACAAATTGCCTGTAGAGCTTAGATCTGACCCATTCTGGACCACTGTATTTTCTTTTAATCGTTTTAATAATTGTATTATTTAATTTTATTAGAATTACATGTCTTGAAAACTATGATATCAAGTAAAATGCATGCAAACATCATACTCAGTCTTAAAGGAAAAAAAATAAAATAAAATGAAATACTTTGGAGTCCCAGCTGGAGTTACAACTGATTTTGCCCAGAAAACCCCAAAAGGTTGAAATCTTCAAACTAGGAGGCTCTTCCTTAGGTCTTGTGTTTACATCACCTCAGCGGTGTTGTAACAGACTCCCCTAAACAGATAAAACCAGAACTCCTCTCCTCAGAGAAATGTAATGAATTTGCCATTTTTTTGTGAAAAAATCAAAACCATAAACATTAATACCACACACTCAAATAATGAAACTGACCTGTCTCTACAACCTAGAAATACTATAAACATGATGTCACAATTTAATACAATCGACCTACAAAATCTAGAAGAAACAGTTCAGCATTATAAATCATCAACATGCTCTCTTGACACATTACAATCTGACTTTCCAAAAACTATTCTGAACTCAGTACAAACTGATTTACAGCAAATAGTAAATAGCTCGTTGGTGTCAAGCATTTTTCCAAAGTCACTAAAAATAGCTGCCGTTAAGCCACTGTTAAAAAACAGAACTCTAGATGTGTCTGTATTGAACAACTACAGACCTGTTTCAAACCTCCCTTTTATAGCCAAGATTATTTAGAAAGTTGTATTTAATCAACAACTTTTTAAACTCAAGTGGTCATACTAATAAATTTCAGTCAGGCTTCCGACCTCAGCACACTGAAACAGCACTTATTAAAGTATTAAATGCCATAAGGCTGAACACTGATTTAGGTCAAGTATCACTCCTGGTTTTGTTAGATTTCAGTGCTGCATTTGACACTGTAGATCACAAAGTCCTGTTGCACAGGTTGGAAAACTGGGTTGGACTATCTAGAGCCATCCATAACTGGTTCAGGCCTTATTTAGAGGCCGGAGTGATTTTGTCATTATTGGTAATTATGAATCTGAACGAGTGGCTATGACTTGTGGAATCCCCCAGGGTTTAGTCCTTGGACCTTGTCTGTTCAATCTGTATATGCTCCCTTTGGGTCTAATTCTACAGAACTTCAACATCAACTACCACAGTTATTCAGATGATACACAGATATATGTGTCTGTGTCACCAGATGACTGCAGCTCAATAGACTCACTGTCTCACAATAAACAACTGGATGAGCCAACATTTTCTTCAATTAAAAAAAAGACAAAACTGAGATTATTTTGTTTGGAAACAAAGAGAAAAGAGTTAGCATTAGCAAACACCTTGAGTCTGAGACTCTAAAAACCACAGACCAAGTTGGTAACCTTGGTGTGTTAATAGACTCAGATCTGACCTTCATCAGCCATTTCAAAGCTGTCACCAAAACAGCTTTCTACCAACTGAATAATATAAGCAGAATTAAAAGTTTTGTGTCCCAAAAACACCAAGAGGAGCTCATCCACACCTTCATCTCCAACAGACTTGATTATTGCAATGGTCTTCTAACTGGACTTCACATAAAGAGCATTAAACAGCTGCAGCTCATCCAGATGCTGCTGCCAGAGTTTTAATCAGGACTAAGAGAACAGAGCACATCACACCCGTTTTAAAATCTTTACACTGGCTTCCACTGAGTTACCGAATAGATTTTAAAAACCCTGCTACTAGTTTACAAACCATAGAATGGTTTAGACCCAGAATACATTGGTGATATGTTTAAAGAATATAAACTGAGCAGGACTCTTAGATCCATGGACTCAGGTCAGTAGGCAAGCCCAGAATCTAGACTAAACGTGGAGAAGCAGTGTTTAGCTGCTATGCTGCAAACAAATGGAACAAATTGCCACTAGGGCTTAGATTTGCCCCAAATGTTAACACTTTCAAATCAAATCAAATCAATTAAAAAATTACATTCTAAGTAAAATTGTGATTAACTTTGTTTCATCTGTCAGCAGAATTGCAAATTATCTTAATCAATAATTATTTATCAAATATATCTTAAGGAGTAATTTAATGGGTTACAAGGATTAGTAAGTAACACTTATTATATAGCACTTTTAAAAACAAGGTTACAATGTGCTTTACAAGATAAAAACACATTAAAATAAAAGAAACAATTCACTACATAAAAGAAAAGAGAAGTAGTTCACATCATAAAGACTATATATATCATAAATCAATAATACCTCATAGACACCAGTCTGTCTGACACAAATGCCATAGAAATGGCTGTTCATAAAACACAATCACATACATTTAAAATACTTATATACAATACAAATCGTAATCATAAAAACGCCATTATATGAAAGTGAGTTTTAAGACAACGCTTAAAAATGTAAATTTATTCTGACAGTCTGATATCTAAGATATCTAAGATCTCAGAACACATAGTAACTGTTTGTTCCTGTTCCTGTTGTTGGACCTGAGGTGACTATTTCCACTACAGGACAATACCAATTCTGTAATGTAATCTGGGGTTTTCAAATAAAGTGCTTTCTATGTAATTAATAGAATTTTAAAATCAATCTGGTATTTGACGAGAAGCCAGTGAAGAGCCACCAGAATATGCTCCCCATGTTTCGTCTTCAGTAGAAGGTGAGCAGCTGAAATTTGGTACTAACTGTGTAGGCGTGCAATGGATCCTTGGCTAAGACAATGCAGTGCATTGCAATAGTCCAACTGCAAAGGCATTCATCACTAACTCAACATCATTAAAAGATGCATCTGATTTTGGAAATATTTCTCAGATGAAAGAAGCAAGACCGAATGAGATTTCTGAGGTGTATATTGAAATTCAAACTGGGGTCAAAGAGTACACCATGGTTCCTACATGAGGATTTAATGTTAAAGGCTAATCAACCCAGTGCAAACTGCACTTCTTTAGCCACTCTCCCAGTCCCACAAAGCAGAATTTCTGTTTTCTCCTCATTCAACATGAGGTGATTTGCAGACATTCAGTTTTTGATTTCTATGAGGCAATTGGTGAGATCATATAATGTAGTGAAGTTGTGCGTTACAGACAAATACAGCAAGTGTCATCAGCATAAAATTCAAATGAGATGTTAAAATCGCAAATATTCAAAGTGTCTGAGAGAGAGTATATAAAGGGAAAACAATTAGGGCCAAGGACCAACCCTTGAGGCACCCCACAATTCAGATCAGCTGTGGAAGACAACTTTGCCCCCTTGATTATAGAAAATTATCTATTTTTTAAATAACTTTTAAACCAATGCAGAGCCATCCCAGAGATTCAGAGTCAGCTTGCCATAATAAATAGTTTGTTGCTCTCAGAATAGCTGTTTCTGTACTATGCTGCTGGAAAAAGCACCTGAAGTAATTGTTTTGCTACAATCTTCTCCAACACCTTTGAGAGAAAAGGCAGCTTGGAAATGGGCCTGGAACTATTACAAAGGGTGGGGTCAAGACCAGCCTTTTTCAGGAGAGGCTGAACACAAGCATGTTTAAATATATCAGGAAACACAACCTGTTAAAAGGGAAGTATTTGTAAGAGTCAAGAGACAAAAGACCAAGACAAAAGAAATGACGCCAACAGGTGCTGAAGAGGGCTTTAGGTGTTGTCTTAATAAGTTCATCAAGAGCAATAGGTGAAAACTCATAAAAGGAATTAAGTATTTTGTTAAGTCTTTATCATAAAGTGTCACCATTTTGTTGTTGTGACCATCAGAAACAGATCATGACACTGAACACAAACAGCAAAAGGAAACCAGAAAAAACACCTAAAAGAAGAGGATCATTTCACATTATGCCTGGTGTATGCCAGGGCTCAACAGTGTAAGCATTTCAATTACATTTTGTGACAATCAATCAAGCAAACAAGCAATCAACCATTATTTATAATAAACTCAGTTTACAGAAACTTAAAGTAGTTTATAATGATGTATGAGATTGTTATTGAATAGACCTAGATGGTGTAGTGCAAGTGATATGTTCGTTACTGCAAGAGTCAATAATTTTCAAGCAGTTCTGAGAAATCTAAAGTATAAATTTATCGGCCAGCTCAATGACTCTACAAACAAAATGATCATGTGGCTGTCAAACATCAGGTTCTACACGATACCAGTCCCAGCTATGGAGACATTGGTACAGTTGTCTTTTGTAGAATGTTTTTTTTTTTTTAGATTATGTAATCTGTATGTCTTGTCTGTTTTATGCCTGGACCTAGAGTCTGTAAATAAAGTTTGATTTGATTTGATTTTTATACTCAAGAGATCATTGAGGTGTGACCCTCATTTGCAATGATATCAAGTCAAAACAAAGTACAAATTTCAAAGTAAGGCAATACCAAGAGGATACAAGGTTTAAGATCAAATTTCTAAAATAGCTGAAAAGTATGAGTGTATTGATTTTAGGAAACTAAATTAAACTGCAATGCAAACACCCAAAGACACTCAGAGAAGACAGATGTTCCCACTTGCAGGATTTTCTTGTGGTTTGGTTGAATAACACGTTGTTAATGGCAATGCAGGACAACAATGGTGGACATCAGTTGTTGCACAAATTAAAGCCTGTGTTTGACTCTTCAACCAGGAAACTGAGCTGCTGTGAACGAAGTCAAGGAGAGCCAATTGGAGCACAGCTTTTTGCCAAGCTTATCCAATTGTGTTGGAGCTGAGGCTTTAACATAATTGGATGAGCTTTGGACCAGTGAAAACCTAAATGGTCCGAGCAGACTTTGTTTTGGTGTTTAAAACTCATAACAACTACTTTATTATAGAGGAGTTCATACTGTTAAAGCAGCAGAAAGTTTTAACTGATTAATAAACACTGTTTAAAGTGGCGATCTAGTGTACTTTCTGTATTAAAATAAAATTAAAAAGTAATTTTGCTCGAAACATCACAACATTTTTCTTTATTCAGGAAAAACACATTATTTGAGACATTTTTATTGCACCCCTAAAATATTCAACTCGGAACACGTGCTGAATCCTGTATGCACATACATTTTTCCAATTCATTCTTCAGAATTTAAGCTGTTATTCCTGTAGTGTTCTTTACATATTCAGAAGTGCAAAAACATAACCCTGTGGTGAAAACATCAGTAAGACAAAAAAAAGAAATAAGTCCTAACTATGTTAGGAGGACATACCCAGGCAGATGACACCATCTCCAGTGTATCCCTTTTTACAGGTGCAGGTCCTCTCTCCAGCTGAGACTTTCGTACAGATGGCAAACTCTGAGCATCCACCGTTAAACCTTCTGCACAAATCCAGCTCTGACACACAGACACACAGACAGACATAAAGGTAGGCACATGTAAAATTGTACATTTCTGCACAGTGAGGACATTTTAGTCGGTCTTTAGCACTTCAAAGATCTGTCTTAACGTATTCAGTGTACAGTCAAAGGTCTACAGATGAGGAGATGTGGATGTCATTTGCTGTTTATTTGCAATACATAAATGATACATAAACTGATTTGACTTGATTTTGTTCAGTTTTTCATTCTTGTTCTGTTGTATGAAGCGACAAATTATAAAACATGGTTGCTTCACACACACATTGAACCTGGCAGCACAAAAGATCTATACAATCAGAAGAGTTGGACCAACCAAAACTAAGACTGACGTTAAAACTAGCAGTGAAAAAATAATTAACTAAAATAAAAGCAGCAGTTTAAAAAAAATTTAAAGTAAGTAAAATCTACAATGAACAATGCAACACTAACTAAACAGAATTTCAGGAAAAACCAGCTTGTTTTTTTATTTTCCTCCAATTTTAATGGTTCATGGTGAACAATATGGAACCTGTACTAAACAATGGTTTTGAAAATCATATTTGATGACATTATTCTTTCATTCAACCTTTTTCAGCTTTTAAAAATCAAGGCTTTCCTCATAATACCTGTAAAAACTCAAACACTAAAACTAAAGAAAAACTAAACTAAAACTTTTCAGTTCTTCAAAATAAAACTCAAACGGAAACTATGCACTCTTAAAACTAACTAAAACCTAAGCTGAAATTAACAATGAAACTGAAAGACTAAGTGAAAATAAAAATTATTCAACATTTTATAACTATAAAAATTGTTGTTAGTGTCACTATTTCAGTATCTGAGCAAATGTAACATATGGTGACAATCTGCCCAACTGTTCCAGTCGAACAATGACATTATTTAATGTCACAGTGAAGTTGAGCTTTGGATATAAAATGTAATCAAGCCATCATTTCCTATCATGTCCATCATATGCTATTACACATTTGAAAAACTGATCATAATTAATGTATGAATGCTTGAGATATGGGCAAACTCATGTTTTATGAGGTCACAGCGACCTTGACCTTTGGACATCAAAATCTACCTCCTCAAGTTCAACTGAAAGTTCAAGTGAACGTTTGTGCCAAATTCTCAGACTAGCTGTTCCTGAGGTATTGCGTTGTAAACATATCGGGGAAGGATGGTGTGGAGAAGGGGGTCAGAAATGCATAATGTACACTAGGGTCCTCACAAAGACAGAAAGACATGTTTGTGTGTTCATGTTTGTTCACCTTTGCAGTGGGTACCGTTGCCTTCATACCCGGCCACACACACACAGGCAGCAGCTGTCCCTTTGGGTCCTGTTATACAGCTGCAGCACATGCACAGTTTAATATTTATTCACAGATTAACAGTGAATCAGCTGCTGCTCTTCATTATTCTGTCATCTACAGCTACATTAAGGACAGATGTGGTGTTATTTTACATTTTTATGACATCAACAAATCCCATAAAAACACCAGTGACTACATTTACATGCTAAAAATATTCCGGTGTTTTGCCCTTATTCTGAAAAAGACGAGATTCCTAATAAACTGTTTACTGTTGGCTAATGGAAATTAATATTTCATGAATATTCCTGTTTACAGGCAGTCATGCATACCCCATTAAAAATAATGTTTTTCCAAAGTTGTTCACTGGTGGCAGACGTTCCACTGTGTGAACTCAGATCCCTTCTTTTGTTCCTTCAAACACGTACTGGAAAATGTATGCTTTTCGATATTTGCTTATATCCATAATCCATATACTATCTTAATATTTAACAGTAGGTGTATTTCTCCTTCTGACCAGAAATGTGTTTTTTTGGAGCATCCATCTCTACTAGGAACGATCTTTGTCTCTGGTCCAGCTGATCGTAAACAGTTGTTTGTCACAACCGGCAATAAAATGCACTATATGCATGTAAAAGAATCCTTATGAAATTGGAATAATGTCAACATATCCTACATGTGTTCAGAAATTGCTCCATTCGATAAAAGGCCTAATTCAGAATACCTAAATGGAATATGCTGTTTACATGACACCTGTCAAATTCAGAATATTGTCGGAAAAATAGTGTACATGTAAACGTACGCAGTGTAACAGAGGAGCTGCATTTTGTCTCATGTAATGTCACTGTGGAAACACATTTGTATGCAAACATAACCAAAAACTATAGGATTTCCAGGTTTTGAAAATAAAAAGACAAGTGGTTATTTGATTTACTATTTAAATTACAAAAGTCTAAATTGAAATAGATGGTTTCCTTTTTAATAGCCAAAAAGAAAGGAGTGAAATTCTAAAAAAAGAAATTTGCCAGCATTTGTTTGTTTGGTTGTTTGTTTGTTAGCAAGGTAACTCGAAAGTTATGAGTGTATTTTAATGACATTTTCAGGAAATGTTGATGTTGGGACAAAGAAGAGATTAATTTTTTGAAGCATTCTTTATCATTGCGACATAGGGCCATTTTCAGCCTATGTGTACATAAGTGTAGCTGAGAGTCTGTTGAATCAGTAGAGTGTGGATGGATTTGTTGTATCTTCAATAGTTATGGAGCTGCATCTACAAGAAAACCACCATTAGTGAAATATAGGGTTTTTTTCGAATAACTATTAAACTAAATTAAGTATTAGTTTTAGGTGTAAGTCAAATTTGTGGGGAAATGAGCTGTTTGGTGGAGGTCTGTGCTTTTCTCTCACCACAGGCATAAATTCACTCCCTGGCATCAGCCTCCCCTCTACCACAGATGAACTGGTCTCTCATTACAATAACAGTCTCCATACCCTGCTGAACTCACTTGCTCCCTTAAAAACCCAGACTATATCATTCATCCACTCTGCTCCTTGGTTTACACCCCAACTCTGCCTCCTCAAATCCAAAGGACGACAACTGGAATGACTCTACAATATAACCAGTTTACTGGTTCATAACGAAATGTACCATCACCACATCCTTCTTTATAAGGACTCTATCAACTCAGCCAAACAGCAATATTACGCGGGTCTCATCAATGCTGGTGATGGAACCCTCGGACCTTGTTTTCACTAATCAATATCTCCCTCCGCCCACCAGACTCTTTTCCCTCACATTTCTACTTCGTTGACCACTGTAACTCACTCATGAACTTTTTCAATACAAAAATTGACAATATCCACCAGAAACTGACCTCTCATACCTCCTGCAGTCCACTCCCTCCTGCTCCCCAGCTCCCTCCTCTCAGCCACTCTCAAGTTTCCACCTTCCTTCCTCAGCTGACATATCTAAACTCATCAGGAAATCTAAATCATCCACCTGTCAACTAGACCCCCTCCCGACACCCCTGTTCAAAGCCTGTCTCCCCTGCCTGTCACCTTTGATTACCGCCATCATCCACTCCTCCCTCACCCCTGGTTCTGTCCCATCTCCTCTCAAATCTGCTGCACTAACTCCGTTTCTCAAGAAACCTGGTTCAGACCCCAACAACTTCAGTAACCCGTGCCCTATTTCCAACCTGCCATTTCTCTCTAAAATCCTGGAAAAAACTGTAGCATCTCAACTCCACTCTCACCTCTCCAAAAATAACCTGTTTGAGCAGTTTCAGTCTGGTTTCCGTCCCCACTACAGTACAGAAACAGCTTTAGTCAAAATAACCAACAACCTCCTGATGGCAGCAGACACCCAGCTCTACCTTTCCACTTTCCATCTTTTCTCGCCCCTCCGTACCCTACTGAAGTCCTTCACATTAACGGAGATCATCTTCCTCCCTCAGCCCAGTATGACCACCATGGAGTCCAGAGCCTTCAGCCACTCTGCCCCCCCGCCTTTGGAACTCCCTCCCACCTCCCACCTGACATCCGTAACATTGACTCTCTGGCCATCTTCAAGTCACATCTCAAAACCCATCTGTTTAAAAAGCCTACTCACTATAACTCTGTTCATCTCATTGCTAACTTCTGTTCCATTTTAATATTGTCAGAATAATATTGTCTGTCCTCTTGTTTTTAAAAAAGAATCTGTTAAATTTCCTCTTTTTAAGTTTTTACTTCTAGGATTTTAGTTGTTCTGCTTTTGACTTTGCTGTTTCTGATTGTAAGGTGTCCTTGGGTTTTTTGAAAGGCGTCTATAAATAAAATGAATTATTATTATTATTTCTAGTTTTTATCTTCAATCTTCTTTGAGTTTGGTTTTTGATTTCAATGCAGCTTTAGAACGTTCCATAAGTACATAAGTAGTTTTATTTTTATTTTGAGGAATTTACCAATTTTAGTTGAGTTTTTACAATTGTTTTGTGATTACTGTTAACTTCATATTAATTGTGCACGGTTTTATTTACAGCACTGCCTGGTAAATGATCACATCTTGTCTTGCCATTTTTTCATTTCTGTTTTCTAGGGATTTTATCTTTTTGTTCAATTTGAAAAAAATATCTCTGCACACCTAGATATGACAGATGCGTTGGAGAAGGAAGAAGAACTCTGAAGACAACAAAAAAGAAGCTCCCGCACACTGTTTTGCTTCACTTAGATTTATTTTACAATGTTTCTGTCCCTTTGACCTTCATCAGGTATCCTGATCATGATAGCCCTAACCCTATCCTGATGAAAGTCAAAGGGTCAAAGCAACCAAAATGTTGTGAAATAAATCTAAGCAAAGCGGGACAGTGTGTGGGAGCTTCTTTTTTGTCATTTTTTGCTCTGTGAAATACAAAATCAAAATCAAACCATTTTTTAAAAATTTGCACAAAAAAACTTAAACGTATATCAATTTTGATTTTTGGATTTTAAAATCAAATAACCACTGACTTTTACATTTTTAATACCTATTTCTGAAAAGTAAATCCATTTACTAAACACATTGGGACCTGTAGGTGCACTTACTTGGCGTTTTCATGACACACACCTCCACAGGCGTCGTCTACAATCTCTGAGACAAACACACAGATATCAGGTGATGACGGGTTAAAGAAGTATGTGTTAAAATGAAACACTGTGTGTGTTTGCATATTTCTTACCTACAGAACATGAAGCCCCTTTCCAGCCTTTATAACACACACATGTACCACTTCCTGCCAGACCATCCTTACACTTCCCATGGTCACACACACACTCTATAAAACACACAACAAAACTAGGCTGAAAGATTTAAAATCCCAGAAATACTTTATAATAACCCTTTACCCATTTTTTATAGACAGACTTTACATAGACTAGACATTATTCTACTGGACCACTTCATCAGACGGTGTGATGAAGAACTAGTTTAATGCAGAGAGCAGTTCATTACTGAGCAATGGTAGCATAAAATGGTCTTCAAAAGGACATCAGAAAATAATACATACAAGAAAAAGTGTTAGAATTTGTTTACAGAAGGAATAGTGCAGAGCAATAAATTACTTTTTGTTTGTTTCTGAAGCTGTCATAAGGATGCAGAGAGCTGTCCATCCCACTTTTATTTGTGATACAGTGGATGAGATTTAGTCAAATATTTAAGAGATTAAATTATTCTACAGAGCTTTTGTACACACTGCAACAACAATGCTATTAGAAAGAAGCCAAACATTCTAAATAAGAAAAAGTTTTGGAAGGTATGAGAAATATAAATTAAAAAAGAAAGCAGGGATATTAACATTTACTTTGACTTGTATTTCATTGTAACCAAGATATCAATGTCAGTACATTTCTGAGGCCTAGTTGAGAATCAGTGATTTACTACATCCCACGTAGAACATTGGGATTACAATCAAATGGTAGTTATAGAGTTAAAAATAATGCTCAGCAGGGTGCATTGTTTCCCTCAAGTTACATTTAATCTGTCCCAGGCTTATTTTTTTTTACTTTGAGCAAAGTAGACAGCTATGCAAACTATTTAGTGATTCTATAAATAGTTAGAGGGTCCATCCTTGAATATTTAGCAGGTATAGTATAGTATTTCCTGAAAGACAGGGTGGGTTACTTATGATATCTGGTGTAACACACCTTTTTTACAGCAGATATTTTGACTTAAACAAAGAAAACACACAGGTGTAATTTTTATCATTAAAAATTTCAGGCCTTGGAATTGTGGGCAGGCTGCTTTGTTGGAATGGCCTTCCTGTGTGGAATTTGCATGCACTTAACTCTGCCATGGAAAAGGTCTTTTGGGATCGTCCCAAAAATTACATAAACCTGATGATACCATAGTGCAGGTGCACACATCATTAAAATACATATATGGTATTCTGGTAGTGAACAGTCCAGTTTAATTTCCTAATAAAGTTATATTTATACAAATTGATTGTAAATATGAGTTATTTTTGTAATTTCTGGTTTACACGTATTCAACGTTCATTACCTGGTTAATGATAAAACTGCACAGATAATATATAAAGCACAAAATCATTCACTTCCAAACAGTATTCAGAGGTTGTTTGAAGTTTAACAGAGCCAGTAATAACTGAGAGGAATAAGTATTTTTTTAAAAAGGTTGCTTTAACCCAAAGAGCTGCTTCTTTCTCATGTTATGTAGAAAGGGTGGGTGTAATAAACTATAGCTTCAGCTACACCTTTTCAGTCAATATTGTCTGTCATTTAGTGCCTTGTAAAATGTTGATATCTGCATTTATTCTGGAAAACTTTCTATAGAGACGAAAATAAACCATCTATCTTATAGAACTACAAATGTGAATAATGTGTCTTTTAAATATGATCCACACTTGAGAAATTTAATTTGGTAGGGAACGGATGCATCCTAATGTTCACATAATCTGCCTGACTGTGGACTGACTTGAGTCAATCTGCAGGACACTATAATGCCCCTTGTGCTAAATAGACGTTATGGCAGATAAACATCAGGCATGTGCGTGTGGTTCCTCACTGGACGAGCAGTTGACTCCATATCGTCCCGGCTCACAGTCCTCACAGGCAGTGCCATGGAAACCCTCATAGCAACGGCACTCCCCGTTGCCTAGGTTACCGTCCTGACACTCCCCATGATTGGAGCACCAGCTGCCGACATCTCCAGGGCATTTGAAGCACTCGTGTCCGTAGTATCCAGGGCAACAGGAGTGATCCTGCAGGACATGCTCAGTATTAACACAATTATCACCGTTAGAATAATTGCTCTGACCCTTACAAGCTGCCTCGGCACTTTGCTTGAGGGCTCCTTGGCCACAGCAGAAGTAGCCATAGCAGATAGAGGGACAGTTAAATTACTATTATTTCCTTAATAGCACCAGTTGTTATTGCTGCAGCAGCATTACCACAATCTGAGGGGAGGGGTGGATTTTATGGATTTATTAATGAAACAGCAGCAGTCACTGAATAATAACTACAAAAACCTTCAGCAAAGGAAAAGCTTCTCAGATTACAACAGAGGTTCTCTTTCAACATTCGTTTCGGTATCTCACTATGGGACATGCTCCATGCGCTATCCCCCATAAGCCCTATTACACTATGACCTTTGACTGAAGCCTGAAGGAGGGGCTTCCTCCTCCTATAAGAGCCTGACATAACGCGACCACCTCAGTCTAAAACCTCTTCTCGCTCTCAGAAGCAACCTGTCAGATGGCAGGTGTGGCTAATGGGCTAGCGTCACAGTTCTCAGAGTGAGCTAACCACTCGGTCTCCGAACGCAACCTGTTGCTGCATGGCTATTTGAGCCAAGTAGCTGGTCTGTATCCAAACAGTAACTACCATCATACTAGCTACTCACCGCTTCTCCTTTTTAAGAGAGCTGAGACAGAGCCTGAACCTCCTCTCACCATGGATAAGGACAAGCTACTGGTGAGGGCGTGCGCATGTGGTTACAAGATCGCTGGGGCAGACACCCATTCTGTATGTGCTTCATGTCTCGGACTGCTACATGCCCAGGATGCGCTAGAATCCCTGGCTAGCTGTGAACACTGTGAGCACCTCTCTGTCAAGACTCACCGACACAGGCTAGCACACCAAGCTAACACACCAAGCTAGCCTCTCACCAGAGGACCCAATGGTAGGGGTAACCATTTCCCTGTCACAGGAGTTAACGGAGAGCACCCAGGGACACACCATCCCTACGAAAGCCAGCTGGGGCGACCAGCTTGATTTGTTGCACCACTACCTGACCTTGATGATCACAGAGCCTGCCTGCTGGTGGGGTGTGATAGCATCACAGGGAATGTCTCCAACTCAGTGATTGAATCCATTCGTTTTTCTGTTGCTATCCAGATGCAGTCCTCACTACAAGAATTGGAAACTTCACAATGAGGTGGTGGCTCAGAAATACGGTTGAGCGGAGATAGACCTTTTTGCGTCGACAGAGGATGCTCAGTGTCCTCTGTTTTATTCCCTGACCTGTCAGAATGCTCCAATGGGGCTGGATGTGCTAGCGCATGAGTGGCCGTGGGTCCTCCTGTATGCTTTCCCCCAATTGGAGTTGATCACTCCTACCCTCGCCAGGGTGCAGGAGAGGGGTCTCACTCTGATTCTGATAGCTCCCCGCTGGCCAGGAAAACACTGGCTAGCAGAGATATTCCAGCTGCTGTGTGGCCGGCTGTGGCCCCTGCCTCTACACAGGGATATCTGTCGCAGGCGTGCAGAGAGATCTTCCATCCTCATCCAGAGCGCATGGTGCTGTTGGCCTGGCCCATGAAAGATTAAACCTATCCACTGCCAGGCTTCTGCATAATGTCATTGCAACCATTCAGAGCACCAGAGCCTCTTCTACACACTGTGCTTATGACAGCAAATGGCATGCGTTTGAGGACTG
The DNA here is from genome assembly GCA_037367275.1 of Coranthus polyacanthus. NCBI lineage: Eukaryota > Metazoa > Chordata > Actinopteri > Kurtiformes > Apogonidae > Coranthus > Coranthus polyacanthus. The sequence goes on along the minus strand of JAPQRN010021792.1, from coordinate 1,371 downwards.
GTTTGTTACTGCAGGGGTGGTGGCTTTCCAGAGTCCTGTATCTGTTATTTTAACATTTCTACAGGAGCTGTTGAATAGAGGTTTGGCTTTCTCCACTGTTAAAGTGTACTTGGCTGCTATATTGGCTTGTCACATAGGCTTTGGGGACAAAACGGCAGGACAGAGGAAATGAGCATGGCACCTTCGGCCAGTATCATGGAGCTTGAATGCTCTAGGGATTTGAGCCGTTGCAACAGATAGAGATTAAGATACTCTCTTTTAAAATGGTTTTAGTACTCGCACTAGCTTCTGCTAAGCACGTGAGTGAAATCCATGCGTTGTCAGTGAACCCGTCATGTATGCAGTTTCTACGGGCAGATTCTAAAGTTGTAACCCTAACCCAATCCTACATTTATGCCTAAGGTTTTTAACCCGGCATTGTCACATCCAACTATTGAGCTGTCAGCGTTCTCTCCTCCTCCTTTTTCCACGCAGGAGCATGAACACCTTAATGCGATATACCCTGGGTGCTATTTCAGGGCATTTCTGTGGAACAGATATGTGTGGCTGTCAGCTGGGCAATGCCTCACACTTTCACCAGATTCTATAAATTGGAAGTTACTGCACCTGTCTCATACAGTCCTGAGCGTGGGTTCGGTTCCAAATATGCCTGTCTAACTGGCTATGTGTAGGTGACCAGTCTTCGAGGTAAGCTTGTCTGGCAATACAGGAATCTCTATATCCCATAGTTAGATACTGACACAGGGAAATAGGGAAATAGGGATCAGGTTCCCTGTGCTGTTGATCAGGTTCGATCAGGTTCAGGTTGTTACGTGGGTTGTGAGAACCCAGATGCAGCACTTCACAGACAAGTACTCTAAGCCCCCGACCAGGCATCTGATTCTGACGAGCACAGTCTGGCAGGATGAACAGGGAAGCAGCGGAGTGGTTACCGTTGGAGGAAGGAAAAGCCGCCAGGTAGAAGTCCGTCGTAGGCTCAGGCTGGACCTCCAAAGGCTGAGCGTGGTAACGAGAGCAGACACAGGTGAGTACAGCTGGATTAATAGTATCACTCATGTATAGATGATGCCGCTCGAAAGTGCTCGACAGCCGCTGCAAATCTGGAACAGTGGGCTGAGAGACGGCACTATTAATCGGGGGCAGAAGGCTGGTGTTGTTGCCAGGGATCAGACAAAGCTTGGAGGTCAAGGACAGAAGGCTGGTGTCGTAACCAGGGAACAGACGAAGCTTGGAGGTCGGGTACAAAAGGCTTCCAGAGAGCCACATTGACATAGGGCACATTTTGACTGATGGTATCCCTCCTCTGTGGCTCTTCCTGAGGTTTCTACCATTTTTCCCAGATGGGTTTTTTGGGCAGTTTTTCCTCACTCA
>JAPQRN010021791.1:0-33081 GCA_037367275.1 Coranthus polyacanthus | reverse complement strand
CTATGGAGAGGGCATCGACTAAGATCTGAGTCCATTTCAGGAAATACTGTCTCTCTATTGAAGGCAAAGATGTGAGGGTAATTTGGATTCAGTGCAAACTTGTATGTTACTTAGACGCTATGTGCTGACTAGATAAACTTCGATTGGGAAAAGAGGAATCATCTGGAACTGTTTCCGCTTCACTGCAGTCAGTCAGCGTCATGAGCTGCTTAAATTCCTCCAGCTTCAGCTCGAACTGTGTTGTGGCCCTCAAACCTGTATGGCAGTAATTACAGCCAGACAAAGACCCCAGATTTACTGGCGCATGACACCATAAATTTCAAAACTGTTAATTACATTCTGGTGTGTAAAATGTCTTCGCTGCCAGGACTGGTCGCGCCAATAATGCCCATGTGTTTTGAATTTGCTCTTTTTCATTTTGGAAAGCTTTCTCATGACGTCGTCAGGTTGTTTTGGGGGCTCTTGCCCCCCCCCCTCCTCCTCCTCTCCCCTGTCTCTTGTTTGCCCTTTTCTTTCTCCCTATGTGACCCCCGCTAGCATGTGGGTGAAACCAGTGAGTAATGAATTGGTTTCATATGAGAGCTGGAGCATAAGCAGAACAGAAAAATTCATTAGTCTGGTGGTTTATATTCTCCCTTGGGCACTACACACACAAACACACGCAAACACACACATACAAGTGACCTACAGAGTGGATTGGAAGTTGTAAAAACCTTTTCGCTGTAAAAGAGAACAACAATAGCCAGTTCCCTAAAAAGTAAAGATTAAAATCAAACTAAAATCCCTGCTGGTTTCAGCTAAAATCCAGTTAGCCTCATTACTGTGTATTATAGGCGTATATCTCAGCTGGCAGGTACACCTTTGTAGTCACTAGAGGGCTATCAAAGCCAGCAATAGTATCAATCTTTGCGGCAGTTAACGGTCAGGTGTACTGAACAACTAGAGCACAGGTTTCTCATTTGTAGTGTTTATAGTGTGTATGTAAAGTATTACAACCAGTTCCAAAAACCAAGGTGGGTAACAGCGACGGTCTGGGGTCCTTTCCAAGTTGAGCACTTTTTCACATGTTAATGAACGGCTTTGATTTACAGTATATGTATGTATGTAAAAGAGACCACACAGACAGACACACACTCACACACACTGATTTACAGCTCAGGCAGTTGTCCCCCAACTCAGCGTCCTGGTGTTTCAGCAGCGCCGTGGGGGGTGACGAGGACTCTGCTGTCTGCTCGTCCCCCTTCACTTCCTTTTCTGTTCCCTGTGGTTTCCACAAGCTCTATCAGTCACGTCCGCAGAAAAATGAAATAAAGGAAAAGGTGTTTGGATAACATAAACCTTTAGGTGGCAAAGTATTGGTGACATTTAGGCGCAACATTATTCAGGTAGATGTTACGGAGCAGCAAATACAAAAACAGTTTTAAGGTTTCTTTTCTTCCTACATCTACAACACTATTCAACTGAGCCTTATGTAAGTAGTGCCTAGTTCTATGGATTTCGTGATTTTTCTCATTTTTATGTCTATGTGCTTTTTTTTTTTTTTTATCCTATGAGACGTGCAAAATTTTCCATATCTTTTTCCACATCTTTTCCCCCTATGTCTTCTCTCTGCCAAGGAGGTTATGTGGTCACTCCCATTTGTCTGTCTGTTGGCAGGATTATAGAAAAATACCACTGAAGTGATTTATATGAAAATCGGTGCAAGAATAGGGCATGGGGCTAAGGAGCAGCTCCGTGAAAAGGGGCAGAGGCTGGAATCGTTTTTTTAAATTTTCCTTAACGCCGGAGAGCCACCTGCAAACTTACAACTCAGAGTGGTAACAGTTAAATAAGAAAAAATAAACTAACCACCTACTGGAGCCAAGTGAGGAATGAGAACAATGACACAAAGGAGAAAAACATAGGTTATAATTTATAGTTTGTTTGTGGTCTGCGTTCTCCGAGTGGCCTTCTAATTACCGTATGTATTTATTACTGTGTCTCGGATATACCACTCTGGTTGGTTCATATTGTATTTATGTTGTTTGTATTTATGTCATTTCAACTGTGTGGAGTACTACTGCCCAAGCCAAACGTTCCCCCCACGGGGACAATAGACCTTTTTCACAGCAGACCTTTTCACACGTTATGGTAGAAAATGCCCAGGTGTAACTGTTTTAATTTACAATGACTGCCTTTCATGTAGATGCATCAGTACCAGGGTTTTGTTTTGGGCGTGCAGACTCACTGGCATGGCTCTCTGGGACACTTAAATGGAACAGATCCATCATTAATATTGTTAGGCTCACCTGTGTTTGTGCTGCTGTAACAAGCCAAAAAACCTGCTGCTGAAAAGGTCTGCAAAGTATTTTTTATTTTTACGTAACTCTCAAATCCTCATCAGTCCTGTACACAGTGAATGAAATGAATGCATCTCCGATGGATGTTAAATACATCAAAGTCTATTGAATACCGCGTACCGCACCCACATTTTGCAGTGGTATCTCTGTAAACAGGACACTTTTCAAGCGATCAGCACTCGGCAAACTCTCCCAGCAGTATGTCAGCGTGGGACAAACTCAAAAACAATATTTGCCACAGCGAGGATTCAACCCAATGTGTACAGAGCAACTTTCTCATATTCCTCCCGCAGAGGGTCACAACATGGCAGCTGGGTTTGTTTGTTCAAAGGACTTGTGCTTGAGTGTGGAAAAGGCCTGAGCCCTGTTTGACACGGCACTCTCGAAAACACAAAGCACTGCCAATGCAAACTCAGTGTTTTATTGCTCAGTAATACTGTAAATAGTGATGGCTTCACGTATTTTAATCATGACATTGTTGTAAAAGTGCAAACCTGAGTGTGTTTCTCTGTGCCGCGGTGCATGAATGGCACCGCTTTGGTCCCTGGCTCGTGTGTTTGTCTGTGACCCTGTTTGTGAGTTGGAGTCCATGTGTCAATCGGTATTTTTAGCACCACCTCTCACTGCATTGCAATGGCACTCATTCGCACCCCTTCAAAACCCTCCACCCCATCCCCTCCTCATCCACCCTGCACACAGTCCGCCATAACATTCACTCTCACTAGAAGTAGCCAGCAACAGACCGCATGAAAGTTTAAAAAAAGGGAGGGAGCGCTTTCAATCCAGGAGTAAAGACAGGGAAGCGGATCAGCCCATGGTTACCATGGTAATAAAGTCCTCAGGCGGGGTGTTCAGAATTACTCCGATAAATTAGCTGAGTTTAGTTGCTCCCTTGGGCTTTGACCAATTTGAATATTAATTAAAATAATTAAAGGATAGCTATAATTATATGTCTTTACACACATCCACATAGACTCTAGAAATATGGTGTGACCGTTTGAGGCAAGTTAAACTACAGTCTGAGCTTAAGAGCAGTGGTGAGGAAAGGCTAAACATGTAATTGGTAAAGACAGAGGGTGGAGGGCCAGACACAAAAGATCACAGCACATCCGATGGTGGTTATAGCAAATAATAATTCTCAGCACGCTATTGTTAGCACTACAGAGAGTTGGGAGAAGAAAGGAAGTCCATTCATTCAGTGGCTGGCCCAGACAGGTGAGGAGAGGGAGAGAGGGGGGAGGAGAAAGGGAAGCAGAATCCGGGAGGGGCTGCAGGAGTGACAGTTTGAACAGAGGGCGACAGTTGTAAAGGAGCCTCCCAAATGCCATAGCAGAGGCCGAAGTCCTCCACACTGTCAGATGTGTGTGCATGTGTACGGATGAATAGCAGGGGATTTCTGACGAGGAGGGGGGAGGTGGGGTGGAGGTGGGGGGGGAAACCTGACACCCAAAAAAAAAGAGTCTACGTCCCCCCTCTCTCCCTCCTCCTCCTCATCCAGCCATGAGCAGGAGGCACAAGTGCACTGCTACAGCTGAGAGGGTCTCCGGGGACTCCTGACTGTGTGAGGGGTCATCTGGAACGCTCCCCACAAACACCCGACAATCCCACCTCCCCTAAACCCTCCCTCCCACCTCGCCCTCTCTTCCCACATTCCCCTGATCTCATCAGATAAACTACTTCACACTCATCCAGCTGCGTGATCACACAGACACTCCAGGGAGGAAGGGATTTATCCTTGAATATCTTAACCAGAAGAATTAATCCATCAAGCGTAAAAGTGCTTTTCTGAATATATAAGTGATTTATACTTTGAAATTTAACTGTAGCTTTAAATTAGACTGTAAAAGTGCCAATGTATTTTACAAAATATATGTAAATATGACATTTAAACATATGCTTGACCAAATCTGTGGGTGCACACTTTGAGACATTATACACCAAAAAAGGTATATCAAAATAAATGTATCAATCTCTAATTAGTTTCTTATTAACTTGCATTTTAATAACGTATTAGCTCTTTATTAAGCACTTATTAATGTCTTATTCTGACCATCTTCTACAACTACTGGGACATTAACTAAAGGTTTTCCTTCAATAACCTGCTAATTACTGCCTTTTGGTAGTAGTGAAGGAAGGTGTACATGAATTATGAGTTTAGTATGTACTTATACTTACATGTACTTAGTACTTCTGTACTCACCATCAATAAGAAGGAATTAGGAGGTTAATAATGGCCTGGTGGTTGTAGAATATGGTCATGCAGAATAAAGCATTAATAAGTTTAAAGTGGCTAGTAACTTTTTTTCTTATAAAAGCTCACAATTTTAAACTTTATTGACTTAACCCTTTGTGCTATTATTTTATTGTTGTTTATTGTTTACTGCTTGTTCAGTTGATTTGCATTGTATTTGTTTTTGCCATAATATTGTATTAATCTGGCCACTTAAAAGTTATTTGTAACTTGTTTTGAAAAGCACTATACAACACACTTTGGAGTCCAAGACAAATTTCCCTACAAGGGCAATAAAGTATATGTTATTGTATCGTATTGTAGCATATTGTAAATAACGGTATTGTTATGATTATTGTTCTACTAATATGTAGGCAGTAGATAATGGTTAAAATGTGGACATTAATATAAAGTGTAACCCAAAAAAATGCCACTGAAAGCCCCGTGGAAAGTAAGAGAAGCTGACACAAGTGTTTTGCTCGGCGAACACCTAAAGAGACCTCGAGGGGTTGTAACACCCATTGCAACCTCCCACCTAGGAACCTCCCCCTGGGGGCAGACACTGACCCCGCGACCCCCTGACACCTCCACCACTCTCTGGGGGCCAATCAAATACAGCCCGTCCCGGGTCTGTGACACTGATACTGACAGAACACACACAAGTCACTGTAAACAGACATTATAGAGGGGAATGTGGAGCTGTACATTTACACACACACTCTCACATGTGCATTCGTGTATGTCTGAACCAAACATGGACCTACTGTCACACAAGCATGCAAGGAAAGGAAGTATTCTGCGGTTGAGGAGAGCGGCGAGAGGGACTTTTTTCATCGACCATTACGAATCTGGGTCTTTTATTGGTTTGAGATTCCCAGTGAAAAAGACATTGGGGGAGATGTTTCTGACGGTAGTATGCTTGGTATGCAGTTTTCCCCCGGTTCCCAACATACTGCAAGCTTCGCATTCTGGAAGTGATCTGTGTTGTCTGAATCCTGCAGCCCTGCACAGCTGTCAGACCACGACAGGGGGTGGACAGGCTGCCTGAATGTGTACATGAGTGTATGTGTGTGTGTTTGTCCCACGAAAAGCCTTTGAGTTGAATACTTCTATTTCCAATTCAGATGTTTGGGTTTTTTTGTTGTTTTTTTTTACATTCTTTTGGACTCTTGCAATGTCAAAGAGAGGTGATAAATTCAAGCTGTGTATTCAAAATGACAGGCAATAGATCATCCGTCATCCCTCCTGAATAGAAGTTTTGAATGAAAATGGTAATTTTCTGCTGAACGTAATAACCTTTTTTTTAAAAATAAAAAGTAAAAACTTTCAATTTTTAACACACTTTTCTCTATGTTGAAAAGCCCCTTTCTTCTTCTTCTTGACAGACCATCGTTGTTACAAGAAGCTCATTCATTTTCTTTTTTTAAAAATCTTTCTTTACCAATTGCGCTAGTGTTTTGTTGTCCTTGCTGACTCATAAATACAACTTGAACTTCTCTCTCTCTCTCTCTTTCTTTCTCTCCAAGTGAATTCCTCACAGGATCAGACCTGCTTTTTATGCTCCGCTGGTTTTCACTCAAAGCCAGAATGAGTATAGAGAGGGCAGGGAGAAAAGGAGGGGGTGTAGTGACAACAAACCAAAACTCTGTGGAGGAACCGAGCATATTTTGTCAAAAGGGAAAAAATATGATCGGGGCTGGGCAAAGAGAACGTGAGACACAAAAAGAATGGGAGAGGGGAGGCACGAGGAAGAAAGGAAATAATACTGAAAAAGGTCATGATTTCTGCCAGGGGATTTGCAGTTGCCCAGACAACGAACAAAGCAGAGCCAGTTGGATGATGTGCTCTACAGAAAAGGCTGAAAGGAGAAAGGAGAGGCTCTGGAGAGTGAGAGAACAAGAGCTTAGAATTACTCTCCTCATCAGTGTGATCATTTCTGGTATTCGGTGAAATATTTTGTTAACAGCACAAACAATAGCACATAAGTGTCCACAGGTGAGTTCTTCGTCATACCTCTCACTAAATCACCCTCTATATTTGTATAGGATTTACCGGAAACGACGCTTTCATGAAACAGAAAACCCGGGAAAGCCATAAATCACGACTGCGGCGCGGCTAAACAGAGGGAAAACCCAGCGCACAGGACCGTTTTATACAAAGGACCGAGGGAATTAAGGTTAACCATTAAACAGATGAGATGAGTGTTTTGGTTTGGTTTAGCTGTGAGTTGATAAGTGGTGAGAGAATGTTAATGATATGCAGAGATAATGAGGCCGAGCCGGATGAAAGTCCAGCTAAAGTCTTTATAAACACAAAGAAACTTGGGAGAGTGAGAAAGAGGGTGAGGACGCTGGGGGAGTGGAGGGGGGAGGGAGGCGGTGAAGGTGGCCTGGATGGAGCAGGGGAAAAAGGAAAAGTCAGATGTTTCAATCCCCTGCAAACTGACAGATTCACAGAAAACAAAACAAGCGTCCGTTTATGTGCACAAATGCTGCACATGCAGTTATATTTTGGTGTTACGCACGAATAGTTCACTCTGTTTTTGTTTTCATTTGAGTGTAAGCAAAGTTAGAATAAAGAAAAAGAGCTCCCATTGGCAGGAAGGACTCTGATTCCATGTCATCCTTATGGTCATTATGTATAAACATGACAGAAGAAGGAACAGAAAAGTGAATGTTATGCGGCAGAGAGTGAATCTGCGCTCCTCTCGTGCTGTTTACCCAAGGTGGAGCTCAGAGTTTGGTAATGACCTTTATTGTCTCATCCTGCTGATTGAGCGCCAGCTAAAGTTTCCCACCTCTCTATCGAGCAGGCAAGCACCAACGCATTCTGTAACGGCTACACAGCCCTTTTTCAATCTGCGTCTATCTGACGGTTTACACTTTTGATGTAATGCAGCAGTCACATACGCACACACACACAGGGCTCTTTTTAAACATAAATCTCTCTTCTGCTTTGCCTCTGGGTCCCCTATCAACAACTGTCACGGTTCCAGCTCCATTGCTCTGTTTTACTGCAAACCCTTCAATCTGAGTCATTACAGCCCAGGGGCAGTAATGGTATACAGTTACACAAGCAATACTCTGTAATAAAGTTTCCTTCAGAGATAAATACCAAGGCAGGGTTGCTGTGGGTCTACATTAAATGGTCCACTCCAGATGCTGAGTGGATGATAGGTGTCGAACAGATAAGTCCAGAAGTTTACAAGTTTATATTACCGAGGAATTTGTGTCGAAAACAGCAGAGTTACGTTTTCCTACATGTGACGGGTTAACGAGGTGAAGGCATTCAGCGGATCATGTGTCATATTCCCCAAATCTCAGCGTTCCTGTAACAAAACAACTCCCATCGCTCCCAAAGGTTTCACGTTGAATTTCACTCTCTGGTGCTGTTAAGACTCCCGCCCACACCGAGCTCCGATTGGACCGTGCGCCTGCTGGAATATTTAATCAGACACCTTGCTCCGAGCTGTGATTGGACACAGCCGGTGCAGTTATGTAAATGAGCACCTGGTGGCGCCTGCTGGCCCGGCTGCGGAGCCTGGTCTGAGGTTGGAGGAGCGCGGCTGGGGTTCACATTCAGAGAGGGGCCGAGGCGCAGGGACCCTGGACGGTCTCCCTCGCCTTTTAAAACAATCTGCGCGCAATTGTCGACAACTTTTACAACTGTTAGCCGTGAGAGTGTGAAGTGAAAGTCGGGCTGCGGGCATCGTACCAGCCGCTCTATTCGGCGTTTTTTTTTTCCTTCCCCCCCCCCAGTTTTGTGAGTTTTTTAGGTCGTACACTGAGCGCAATAACTCCTCCGGAGCACCGTTTGGATTACAGACAATTTAGAGGACGCACATTCAGTGTTCAAGTCAAAAAAAAAAAAAACCCTCATCTTTCTTCTGTTTGATGAGGAGTTCATCTAAAAGTTTGGGCCGCTGTTAAAACAGACTTCTTCGTGTCTTCTCGGTAAGTGGTGACAAACTGCCTGTATTTCTCCGCAGCCATGCGCGTTTCTTCTCCGCGCACTTCACTCCAGCTTTAATAATGTTACAGCGGATATGCCCAGCTGTCTGTCTGTGTATATGTCTGTGTGTCTGTCTGCCTCTCACTCTGTGGCTTGGCGTCTGTGAGTCTCGGTGTGAGGCGGGCACGACAGTCCTGGCCGGTGGCCACGGGCTGTTGGAAAGCACATACGGTGTGGTGTAACGTTGCGCCTCCGGGTCTCTGCACGGTTGTGTGGCAGATACGTTGTGGTATTTACCGACTGCGTAGTTGAAATATTCTGACAGTGTACATCATGGTCTAGACTTGATGCAAACTGTGCTGTTTAACATCTTGCTAAATCAGGATCCTTGGCAGCAGTGAAGACATTATTCAAGGTCCTGATCTGTGCCAAGACTGCTGCTTTCACTTAGTTAATATTTCTTCAAAATAGACTTTGATTTTCTTCCATTATATTCTTCATCATCTTCAGCTTCATTCAGAATCCCAAACTGTAAGGATGTTTTCATTTTGCTCACAGTTTGCTGTTCTTTACACCTCATTCACACTACATACCCCCCACCCCCAAAGTTAAACAAATGTAATTCTTCTCGGGACGTCGAGGTTTAAAGCTGCACAAGCAGAGGACGAATGGCTCCGAAAAACGTCTTAATGTCTGGGGTGACCTCCACGCATCCAGGTGTGGGCCATCTCACTGACCGTTAACCCTGTGGCCTCAAGGCACCACAGGTGACCTCAAATAAGCAGCTCGAGCTCTGGTTTCATTCACCCCTGGCCGTGAATGAGGTGGTTCTTCTTTGGGGAGCTAATCAGTCACCAGAACCAAACCCGGACTCAGCACAGCTGCCTGGCGCTGCGGAGAGTAAACCTGCTTTAAACACCTTTACACTCTGAGGAGCAGCCCCCCGCAAGGTTTGGACTTTGAGGAAGAGTAGATTTACTGTTTTAATGAGCCAGAAGAAGGAGACGGTGAGAGTGATTTAATTATTTGGTAACACGTGATTGCAGAACTCATGGACATGTTATGCTTTAAACCTGAACATTTTAGCTGCGTGCCTTTTGGGTGCAAGTGCATAGAAACAACATGCCTCTGTGCTTGCAGGGAGGAGGAGGTAGCCTGATGGAGTGGTTAACAATGGGTTTAGTGGGTGTGCAGTGCTGCGGGCAGTCACCTCTCCCACCACATGAAAACTAGATGTGGGTAGCTGTTGGCTGGGGGACAGAGCAGGCAGTCCAGAGGAGGTGTAGTATTGTTAGACTTTTGGGAAGAGGAGGAGGAGGAGGAGGAGGAGGAGGAGGAGGAGGAGGAGGAGGAGGTGGGGGTTTGGCGGGGCTGCCTGAGTGCTATTTGCCAATAGATAGTGAGGCAATAAAAGGCCATTTTCTCTCCCTGTCCCTCCCACTCTTGCTCTGTAGCAAAGTCAGAAGCATAAAGTGAGGAGGAGTCCTAAATGTTGGTACACAGTACTTCACGATAAGCACTGGTCTGCTGGATTCTGGTCTAATGGGCATCTGGCTTCCAACTCTCCCAGAGCATCCCACGAGAGCCATCGGCCCTACGTAACTGCTCTTTATCAGCTGTGCAGTTCTGCCAAGGAGACGCAGATTATATGATATAGTTGGACAGACCAGTTATGTGAGTATAATTGTGCATGGAAACCATTTTTTTATTGATTTGTCTTTGTCTTGGCAGGCAGAGGAGAAAATGACATTAATTACATAAAATGATTTGTTTAAAAGTATGCACAGAGCAAAAGTAATTTCTGTGACAGGATACGTTAAAGGGTTTAGTGGTTTCATTTCTGACTTAATTTGTTGGAAGATTCAGCAATAAAAGCCTTGAAGAGCCATTTTTACATGCACTCAAAGAAAAATGAATTGAGGTTTTGCTGCTCAGTATTATTGCTGTTGTTTTGTGCTTGAAAACACACAGATGCGTGTCTGTCATTAAACAGACACACACACTAGAGCAGGGTTGGTCTCTGCAGTGAGAACACTGGCTTGTGTTGTCTCGGGTTGATTATTGACCTCAGTGTTTTGTGCTCTATTTGGGTCATTGTTTTCAATGGCAGCCATGCTCTTTGTTTCCTTTACGGTTGTTGACCAGCACGCAAAGACTTTTAGCAGGTGGATAAGAATTCAAAACCGGAAAGGCAAATCCTGCACAATGACTGAATTGCATGTTTCACAGTTGCTTGACCTTTATAGAGGTGGCTAATTTAACCACACAAAAGAGCATAATGACGATGACTGTGTTTTCGGTCCAAAGAATGGTCTCTGACATGACCCACAAGACTCACAAAGATCAGCAGCAACTTAAATTAATACTGTATTTGGTTGTAATTGGTTCCCAACAGGAACTGTGAGGCAGGCGGAAGAATTAATTTGAAGTCCAAAGACTTGACATGGTTACCTGCCTCCACTCTCTATACAGGCCTCTTTTAATAGGAAATGAAACCAATAGAAAGCAGGGTCTGTACTGTCCAGCCCATTTCCCTAAACCAATTTCCCCCTCAAGTCTAGACAGCTGGACTTTTCAATTGCATTTCCCTCATGTGTGGTCACATGATGAGCGAGTTGGATGAGACTGTCAGAGAAACAAATTCATCGTGTAATGGCTGGTGACACTTCAAAGCGGGATCCAGGGTGTTCTCTGGGTTTGGTTGTCTGCGAGTTTTCAAATTTGATTTCCTCCTTCTCCAAAGTCCAACCTTCTCTCAGATCAGCCCTCCCCACTCCACCAGCAATTCTTCATCATCTCCCTTTCGCTCTGTCCCACCCTACCACACAGCATAACTTTGATCCCTTAATTGATCATTCTGGCAAACTGTCTCTCTCTCTCTCTCTTTCTGCATCTAAGATCGAACTCCGATTCTCCTTCTTCATCTCCTCTCTCTCCATTCCCTTTGAAGCAGCTGTAGATGCCCCCCCCCCCCTCTCTTCTCCTTCCTTTGCTCATCCATCTCATCTTCCCCCCATCTCCTATCATCCCTGGTAGTCTCCTCATTTATCTGTTTGCTCATCCCAGTGAAGGGGCCCTGGTTAGATAGCACATTTGCAGCTTGGATGTAAACTGGGATTATATTTTGGCTTCTGAGGTCTCTTCAAAGAATTTCTCACTGTATCTTATCAGCGTATCTCACACCTTTGCTGTAATTCTCATCTTAGTAGTGGAATCTGCAGAAATGAATCTACACGTATCCCAACAGCATCAGCCGTATATTGTGCCATATTTAGTCAGAAATTGTGTGTGATAATGAATTTGTTACAGTTCATTAACCATCAGCATGTGGTAAAGCAGTTTTTACATAAATACAAGAGGAAAAAGCCAAGTTGGAAAGTTATACTTCCAAAATGTATAATTTCTCAACTGTAATGCATGTTTTATGGCTGATATTACACTTTAATTAAATCCTATGGTGTTTGGTTGAATTATTAACCTAATAAGAGATAAGAACAGTGCACCTTCGTGAGCAGAGTACAGCTCTGAATCACTCTGAGCCTCTTCACATGCCTCATCAACAGCTGGCAGCTCAAGTTATCGCTTCTGGAAAAAGAAGGTAAATCTTATAAAAGATGGAAACCCTCAGAAACTTAAAAGCCAGTGTGTGCTCTGTTCTCTCCCGCTCTGTTCTTGCTTTCTTTTCAGTTTTTTTTTTTTTTTCTCATCTCTGTTCAAATCCTCACACTGTGGCGGTGCTCCTGCCCGAGTTGCTCGCACACACTGTGTCTCTTGTGGCTCTGTATACCACTAATAATTACTAATGGCTCCTGGCAAAGTAAGTGTTGGAACATGGAAGAAAATTGTGCTCAACATCAAAGGTTACCTTCTTTTTTAATACATCCTCTCCTTCTATGATAAATTTGAGCTGTAACGACAGACACATCAAGTGGGGTTGGGCCTGTCTGTCTCTCCCTTCCAGGAGTTTGGAGGGGCACATTAACACTGGGAAACTGTTGTGTGATGTGTAATTTAGCTCTTTTTAGGAGGCTTTTTTTCTTTCGAGAGGGAGGAGGAGGAGGAGGAGGATGGCAACTGTGATAGAGGTATCAGACTGTGCCTCAGGCTTTTAACAATGATATAGTATGTGTGTGAATGTTTCGGCAAAGCCCAGACTTTATGTTAATCAGGTCATCACAATTTTGGATTTGCTTTTGTGTAAATGTACTTTCTGTTTGCATAGTGCCGGAGCCAAACATTTAACAGCTCAAAGTGTCTGAAAAGCTTTTCTCTCTCTTCAGCTGCCCTTCGTTTTAAATGAGAAAAAGACATCTGTTAGAAGGCTGGGTTTGGCTGGTCTGTTTTTCTCACTTTGACTCAAAATGCTGAGTCTGACTGAACTCATTCCTGTTTGACCCGATCTCTCTCTAGTTTTCTCTCTGCTCTGTTCCACCTCTCTCCAAGTCGCCTCACCCTCTTTCCCTCGCCGTCCCCCTTTGTGTTTCAATAGCTGCTCGCTGGATGAATAATTCTCACCCTCCTGTGGGCAAAGAGTTGCCTTTGTCCCACGCTCACTCTGTCATTTTGAGTCTCTCCACCCGATTGCTGGAGGGAAATTTCTTCTATCATGACATTTCCCCTGGCTGTCTTACTGTCTGTCTCTCGCGCTGTGTCTGTCTGTGGCTGTTTTCTCTCTGCCCATTGTGAGAGTAGCACTGTGCTGTCACATGCCTCTCCTTTCTCCTTTCACCCCATCCTCCCCTCTGCTTCTCACTTGCTTTCTGACAGGTGGCAGTGAGACTGTGCAAATTGAATTCAGGGAATTGGGCTGCGGCTTGCCATCACCCTGCTGCCCTAGAACAGCCCCAGTGTCAAACTAGAACCAGATAACCACATGCATTCTTGCTGCTGCAGTCATATTCACATGCTAATGCCACCGCGTATCTACCACATTCTCATTATGATTTTTACACCCAAGCTTCAACTGAGGTCAAGCTCAGAGCTAATCAGAGCTACTGTCATTCAGCAGATAATTCAGCGTCACTCTCGGTGGAATGGGTCTTTTTAACTCCCTTTTACCAGAAAGTAAAAGGACTCCTTTCTTTTCAGATTGATTATACCGAGAAAGAACGACAGAAGCAGGAGGCAGAGATAGTCTGTCTACATGTACTGACATGTTTGCACCTCTAGCTCTGTGAACCAACACTGACTTGTCAGTCAAAAACCAGTCTCTCAAAATAAAGTGTAACATGCTCTCTTGTGTTTTTCCTTTGCGTGCACAGAGAGAAGACTTCACTCTCTGATTCACACGCTACAGTCCGTAAAAAGCAGAGTCAGCTCACGTTGATTGCCAGAGGTGCAAACAATGCTATCACTCGATGGGATACTTTTTTTTTTTTTTTGCAAAGCTTAACGTTCTTATATCAGCTTTCACAGAAGCATAATGTGTTCTTGTTGAGCATATAGTACAGGCTGTCTTATGTTCCTCTGAGCTTTGTGTGGTGTTACATTACCCTTTATATATCTGATCAGGTGTATTTTCTTTGGACGGCCTTTTGCAGATGCAGGAACCAGTGTGTGCCGTCTGGTAATCAGGTTGGTTTAGTGTACCTCACTACGGCTTTGTGATTTGTTGCTTGTTAAATTCACAAACCTCCGAACTTCCCCCTTTTCTGAGGAATATCAAAATATTGAAAGTGGTTCAAATGCTGGATGAATCAGCTGTCAAAAATCAGCTGTACCAGGAAAAATACCAAAAATCATAATAGAAACTGTGTTGCTTCAGAAAACTTTAGAAGAGGATCTGTATGAACTGTTCTGCAGAAAACTGAATAAACATTGAGAGCTTGCTTGTTATCCATTCATTATTTGGTGTCATTTGAAATATTAGGCTTGTGGAGGAGCACCAGAGTGTGGAGGAGCTGTCTGCTGCTCAAACTACACTATGTAATGGTGTCATTGTTCATTGCCTCACAGGTCTTGTAGTTTCTTGTTCCTTGTCAGTCAGTATCGATGCTGATGCTGACCTGACAGACTCACAGTTTTACAATGACACCCACGCATTAATGATATAGGATCGGTGCTGTCCTTTTGAGGGGAAAAAATAGTTCATATACTTTTGGTACTCAGTGCAATCAAAGGCATAGTTTTATTACGAGTTTTATTTTCATTTTAGATAAACTTGTTTGGCTGTGTGTGCTCTTGGATCCATTTCATACTTTCACAGCCACCGTCGTTTGTCTTATTATTACACGTTTCTGACCGCTACCCCCATCAGGAGAAAGAATGAGAAAAGAAATTGTGTTTCATGCTGCAAGCTTAGATCAGTACTTAGTTTCCTCACAAAAAAAAGGTATGGGTGGCTGCTGTAGATGAAGGCATTCTTCATGTGCCAGACCAACCTGTGGTAATCAGTCACCATTTGTCTCTGTCTGCCATGGAAATATGCTGAACAATGCTCTAAGGGGGCAAGTGGATCTGCTTCCAAGTCTAAAGTAGGCAGCGAAAATGGAAAAGATGGAAGTTTGACTGTTTAGTTATGATTGATTTCAGCTTTGTGGGCCTGCATGGTAATAAGCCCACCGTTATTACATTCATTTTTTATACCTTTTGACCTAGCCTCAAGGTTTGGCTCATGGGTCTCCATTCGAGACTTATCACCGGTGTTTGCTTGTGAATTAAATTTGTCATGAGTTGTGTTGCTGCACAACATTTCTTTATGTTACTTGCCCTGCTGGGTCTGTGTCACCAGGAGGGTGAGTGTGAAATCAGGTATTTTTTCAGTGAAAGCTGAGCTGTCTTAATGAGTCATGAAAAGTTCAGCTGAACTACACTCTATCTGGAGGCACGATTTGCTCTTCCAGTGCCCTTCTTCTGTCTTTCATCATGATTCACCACTTCCTTAAGTCACATCCAGCACTTTCCTCTCTACTTGTTTTGCCTTGTCTTGGCTCTAAGGAAAGCTGCTGTTTAATTTGTTTTTCTGACTCGGCCACTGTCGCTGTCTTCTCCTTTAACTCATTACCCTGTTTAGTGATTCATCCATGCTTCCCTCCTGTTTCCACAGCCTCTAGTAAAATCTGACTCCACTGCTGTGATCAGCACTTCCTTGTATTCTACTAACATGATGACACACAGCTGTACAATTTGATGACCAATATATGACCAATAGCGGGGCAAATCATCAGTCAGCCATAGTTTCCTGGCATATTATGGATCATCAGTAGCTGTTACTGTAAGTAATCACTGCATATGCACTGCTTGTATTCTCTCCGTTTTTCCTGTGTTTGACCTCTAGTTTTCCTCAGCACTGACTTAAAGGTTGTGATGTTTTAATATTTAACCAAAGTAAGCTGAAGGAAATTCTCGCAAGATGACAAAAAGGAACCCCAAGGATGGATTTCTGCAGCCAAAAAACTTGTAACATCCTTTAGAGCGGGTCTTTTATAAAAACAAGGAAACAGTGGCCTCCCCAGGGATCAGCACTTCACACACACCCATCCCTGAGTCACACAGAAACAAGCTTGTTTTCAGGGAAGCCATCAAATGACCTTGTTTGTGGGACTGGCACCATCACACTCTTCACAGAAGACTGAAGATGAATTCCCGCTTCCTTCTCTCCAGGACTCACAGGGCAGCGGTGCAAAACGGCCTCACCAGCGTCCTCGTGTTGACGGAAATCCAAAACAAAGAGCTCACTACGCTCTGTGTCCCCAGCGGCCATTAGTCACGTCTAACTGAGGCGGTGTGTTACTCTGTCTGGTCGCGATGGGAGACTTCACACATTGAAGTCTGTTTATGGAACAAGAAAGACAAAGTACAAAAACAAGGTTTAAAGGCTTATATTATGAGATGAGAAAGAGAGTTAATTGGAAAAACTTTAGAATATTAACATGGGCCGTGTTTTCATCCTCTCAGTGTAATAATGGATATAAGTCTACATATTTAAACAAAGAAAAATGAGAAAGAAAATGACGAGCGTTCCTTTTTTTTTAAAGAATGTTCTTCCATTTGAGTATAGATTTCTGAATTTATGAGGTGCACTTGAGCGTAATATCAAGTCTGTCGGTGCCCGCGGGTTTTGTCGTACAAAATGGAGATTTCAGAGTTTACGAGGTGCATGGAATGCTCCGTTCCCATGTCTGTCTGTGTGTCAAACTCTGACACAGACAGCGGCAGGAACAGAAGCAGCATGTCTGTAAATGAGACCAAAATGCAGTACAGGGTTTGTTTTTTTTACTATATAACTACTTTAGTACATACATATACCTCCCATTGTGCCAAATAGCCTTCTGAGATTTACTCACCAAATGGAAAGTCTACCCGCATGTGGCGCTTCTTCTGTGTGAAAGGCTATTTAGGAATAACATCATTTTATCGCAATTATGTTTTGAGATTGTTGTATCACCAGCCCCAACTGGAATATATCATGTCTTAACCTTCTTGCAATATGTGATTGATAGACTAATATCAGGAATGGATGTATATTTACATATGAAATGAAGCCGACCAGACAAAACATGAAATACGTTGTTTTGCTTTTTTAATTTTTGTGTTTTCCATACTGCCCCAACTTTTTTCTTATTTGAGGTTGTAAAACATGCAGGGACACGACGCTAGGACTCCACAATGAACAACAATAAATACCTAATTCCTGCTTTTCTGCTCTTTTTTAGGGGTATTTTTTTCTTCTTCACTTCACATGATTGTCTTGCAGTGTGTCAAATATTGCAGAATTACTGTAGTGTGATACCATCATTATTGTGGGTAAAGTATCGTGATAGTATCATATTGCGATTTCCACCCCTACTTACAATTCAGTAATATAAGTTAATCTATCTCTGTTAACATAAGCCATCATTTCCTCTTTGTTTTTCATTAAGACACCATCATTTGATTATGTGCATGAGAGCAGGGAGTGCTTCAAAGACCCCCTTGAAGCAATACTTATCCAATGTGTGATGAGAGTTGGCTGAGAAATAAACCCTTGTTTGTTGTTGCAAAATCACACCAAGAGAAAGGAATAATAAGCAAACGTTTTCACGGTGAGGATCATATGTTCAGCAGCTCTTGTTAGACTTGGATAATGACATGCACTGAAAATATGGACTGTGTGATAGACTACCTCTCTCAGGTCTCTGGACATTGAGTCTTTGTCAGGACATTAAAAACTTAATCAAAGACAAAAACTCAAACTAATGACTCTGTAGAATGTAGGAAATCAGAAGAAAAGCCCATGACTTGCAATATGCTGTGGAAAATGGTTTGCAGTTATATAAATAATATCTAATTTGCAGTTAACGGGCTAAAACATGAACAAAAACATATGAATAATTCTTTAGGTCATTTTTGACATTTGGGGTGGCTTTATTACACAACTGGAAAGAATAACGAATGTTAACATTTGGTTCCAACATGAGAGGCACTCGAGAAAAGACGATGACCAGTGCCAAGGCAGTCCTGCCATTTTTTTCTCAGGCAATCTAATTATAGAGACTCTGGCAAACTATCTTTAATGATGCAATGGCTGCTAGCTCAGAAAGTCTCCTTCTGTCTCCCTCCTCTCGACTTGGCCCCTCTTGTCAGTTGTGTTTGGTTGTATGGGACCGAAACAGCAGCTGCTCATAAGTATTCATTAGTCCTGCTCATGGATTACCCGAAAGAAAATGTAAGAGCGCAGATTGGGCTGCACACAGCGCTGCCTCCTCCAGAACACAGCAGGCCCTTCTCGCTCTCCCTGAGCACTAACCACAGCTGTTCGACACCACTTGACTTCTCCAACAACAATGTTCTTGGATGCGGCCACTTTTGTTCCTACTTACCGAAACATTTGTCTGGATGGCTTTTTCGGCTCATAATATCTTCTCACTGTGCTGTTTTGGATTAAAGTTTGTTTGCCTTTTTCTGACTGATTCACCAAACAGTGAATAAAACACTGTCAGGGAGGATGTTTGTCGACAATTTTTTGGTGGTTATGGTGATTGCGTTTGATTTCTGGCCTCAGTTGCTGCAGAGTTTCTCAGCTTTACTCTAGTCCAGTAATCCTCATATTTCAGCATTTTGTCATCTGGCGCACTAGCGCACATACTTACTCATTTAAACAATTTGGGTGTTTTTCCTCCAAGGGAAAAAAAGTTTCTCTTCTTTCGGTTTGTCTCCCTCTTGAAACACATGCACCACGTATCGTTTGCCTTGTGTCTGCCATTCAGGACAGCTGCACCGGCTATCGCTGAGATCCCCTCTGTGCCCACATATGTGTGCCACACACACATGCATGCGCACACACTACAAGGTCATAAGTGACTCGCTCTACGCCACCTCCCTCCTCCCAAATACACACACATGTACCCATGTCATCGCCGCTGTTGTTCCTGCGACTCCACCCGGTTGGTTCACAGCGCCTGAGCTAACTCTCCTCTCCTACTCGCTCCGTTTCCATTCATCCCCCTCCCTGAATCCCTCGATGCCTCCCCCTCCTATCTTCTGTCACTACAGCTGTGTGTCAGCTGTCGACTTGTCCCAGTCTGCTCAGAGATGAAGCCGAAACACAGAGGGTCCACTGGGAAGACAGACTGGCCTCTCTGTCTCCCCCAGCTGTCACTCCCACTTCAGACTTCCACTTATCATAGGGCTTCTTTCCTCCCTCTTGCTCCACCACTGGAAGCCTTCGTCTATCATTTTCAAAAGTAAAATATACACAGGGGATATAACTATGAAAAGTGCTTTTTTTTTTTCTGTGATTCAAAATATTTCTTTGGTAAAATCATTTCATGATGTCGGACAAAAGAACTATAGAAGACTATAAAGTGATGTCTATATTCATGTGGCAGATATTATTTAGCAGGGTTCGACCACTATCCCCTGGCCCATTATCAGATCTGACAAACTAATAATACAATATCCAATAAAATATGTTATTATTTTAAAAATATGTTGCCTCTCTGTCACCACTCGTAGACATTTTCCACCAAATTAGCTGTTTCTTGAACTGACTCTGGGAATCACGGTGTCGTTTGACGAATCAGCCCATGTTTCAATCAAGGATGCGTCATTGGTAGAGCACAGCGCACGCATCATAATATGGTAACTCACTACCGTGTCTGGCTCTTTTTTTGAGTCTTGGTAATCCTTTGTAAGTTTCATTACCCTGTTCTTGAATTCAAGTGAAACCAGCATTGGCAAACTCTTCAACTAGGTTGGCATACAGCTTATTTACACTCAGTTGTAGCTTTTCTTGAAACTCAGATGACCAAACCGCCTCTAAGTACTGGGTTTCATCAGCAGACCACCGCACTTCTCCATCTTCTCGTTCCAACCTGTAGAATATGACACGTGACCACAACAGGCGGGCTGTACTTCAGGTCGAGGGAAACAATTTTTTAGTGGGAACCAACTTCGGTCCAAACCCGTTTTGGTCCAAATAGTGCAAAATTAGATGCACAAACCGAAACTGTGGTCTTGCACTGTCTGATTGGTTACACATCAACACTGAAATGAGAAAAGAACATTTCATTATTTACTAGTACTTATAATCCCTCAAGTTAGATTTGAAAAAACTGAATATTGTTGAAATATTATTGAAGTGTACTTTATTTATTTGATTTGACTGTCAGCTTAAAGCCTCAGTGCACAATAGTTTCTTGGTGCCATTGGGGAAAAAGTTCCATACTTACCTTTCAGCATGTTGTTATTCTGAGAGGAAACAACAGTTCTTCACCTCCTCTGGACAGGACTTTACAGGCTGCAGAAATTTTATCCCGCGTTGCAAGAGTTTTGTTGTGTTAATCATAGGTGTTTTTAGAGATGTAGGCAGGTAAAAGACTGACAACTTTAATTACAGTTCACTGTTAATATTATGTCAGATGCGACTTTGCTGCTCTGCTCAGTGGCTCATCACGAAACCAACTTGGCAGCTCCAATAACCGTGAAACTTTGGCTTCACTTCTCCACAGTACCATGAAACCTGTCAGGTCATCTGAAATTATATTTAGCGTTTTGATTTGGGCAGAGAGGAGACAGCTGCAGAAATTCTGGCATTTCCCCCTTGATTTCCATCTCCTGTAGCTTTAAAGTTGAGCTGGAGTTAAAAAATGACAAGATTTCAAGGTTTCAGATATTGCTTATCACCCTCCTTGATTACTGAGACTTGGCATGACTATCAAAACATAGTCCTTGAAGCTATTTTCTAGCTTCAAGGACCTTGAAAGTCACTCCACACAAAATGTCTGTGGTGTAGTGTTTTTGTTGTGCTAATGTAGCACAGATTACATTTATGTCTCCATTATCTCCAAATGCTGTGGCATCTGTCCTTCTGTTCTTTCTCACCAGTTGACTTTCATTTCTTAAATCTGTTTGCTGTCTCTTCCAAATAAGCGTCTCCAAGCGGGTGCTCTGAATATGCTCGTTTCTATTAAGCAATAACTGGTCTGAAATCAGTAGCTTAAAGAAATGACTGACATTTCAAATACAGAAGGAATACAAATTCTCTGGGAGTAAATGTGGCCGGCTAATTATACCATCTTCAATTACCGAGATGTTTTGTAGCATTTCTAAAGGCTGCAAAGTATTGTTGTATCATCGCATTCTTCTGCCAGAGAGAAAAACAAATTAGTGTTTGAAAGTGGCCTTTGTGTTCTTGGCTCTGCGCTTCCTCCTCTAGGGTTTGGTTCATGACTGCGCTGGGCATGCAAAATATTGAAAACAAATGACTGTGAGGCATGTTCCGTGCTTTGGACTAAGTGGATTTGATTGATGGAGTTGAGTTATTGATGAAGAAGGTGAGTTTGTGGGCTCAGCAGCCTGAGGCTAGAGCAGTATGTGAGAATGTATAATGTATGTGTGGGCGTGAAAATCAAATCAGTTATGCTTTGATGGCATTTGGTGCAGTTTTAGCGAAAAGAGAAAAGAATCCTAACACAGATGTAGTGTACTTCAGAAGATGACTTTCTAAATATGTCTGTTTCTCTTTGCAACAGGTATGCCTGTGGTCAACAGTGTGTCTCCGGACAGGTAACCAGGTGTGTTACTGCTGTCATGGCCTTGCCAAATCTGCAGCTGCTTCCTATTACTGTGGTCACAGCCCTGCTGGCATTAGTGGCATCTTCAGAGGACCATGAGTGGCACTTTAACCCAGGTAACACACAAACATGTTTGAAACCGCTTGGCACTATTCTCTTTTTTTTTTCTTCTTTTTATTCCTTTGGACCAACTCTTAGATCAGTGGTTCTCAAAGTAACCAGGGGGTCCACCAAATAATTTCCTATGCTAAACTTGGCTGTAAAATGTGCATAGCCTATGCACAGATGGGGCCCATTTAGTGCCAGTGAAACAAGCATATTGTGTCCATTACACCCATGTTAGCTTTTGGATGCAATGTATCATGAATCACTCACTTCACTCAGGGCACAACAAACCGTACCTCTTACTGCTTAGCTTAGCTTAGCTTATTAACCTCCTAAAACTTGACTTCATTCCCATTGTCAAGTCCAGTTTGGTTTTATGAGAACAACATTAGAACAGCGTCAGGAGACCAAAATGTGTCGGTAGGTGCCAGCAGAAGAATCCGTGAAGTTATCCAGGCTAAAGTGATGTCTGAGTACAAAGCCCCCAGAATATAAGGTCAAAAGAAAAGAATTTTTTTCTCTTGTTATGACACCTTCTGTCCTGATTTGTTCAGAGATTTCTGCCATTAATTTAAATAAAGAGCAATAGGTTCATCGGTTTGAAAACGAAGCACGCACTCAAAGTCATTTGAGAGTTTTTGTCGGGATTCTGCCAGTTCTGCTCCTGTTCATTTTCCCAAAGCTTTTAAGACAAATCACTTGAAAAATATTAATGCTGTCGAGTTGAGTCCAAATGTGATTTGAATAAAATGACCCTCTGTTTAAAAGTATATAGTGATATTAACATGACATGACTCATGTTAATAATTCAACTGTTATCACTATGAAACGGGTTTGAAGTATTAGTATTTAAATACTTCCAATGACATCAAAGAGTACAAATGGTACTAACCATATGCTCTGGTGTTGTTACAATTATGAAGGGCGTCCTTGGAAAATATTTCACCTGTCAGGGGTCGCCGGCCCCAAAAGCCGAACCACCAGCCCCTGTCTTAGATGATTGCATTTTCAAATCTTTTTGCCCTCTTCCTGTCGTTGCTGTTTTCGCTTGCATGTTTGTCCGTCCTGCTGCTATGACATTCTCCTCACATTCTCAGATCAGTAAGGCTCATTCTCTGCCCGCTATCAACAGGCTATCCTGTGTCCTCTCTCTGTCTGCCAGCCAGTCGTGTGTAATAGGAGAGTGAGATAGCCGGGCGGTGTCGCCCCCCCCCCCACAGGCTCGTCAAGACCGCTAATGCACAGGCAGCTCATGAAAGTGTCAGTCAAAATGTCCGGGTGGGAGCGAATAAGAGGGTTAGTGAATGTGAGCCAACCAGGTGTAACCAGAGGAGACTGCCTGCAGTGCGATCAACCTTGTGACTGCAGCAGCTTGACAGCGAATGGGGCTAGGGCCGCCACAAAGGATTGTTTTTATTATCGATGTGTTTTTTAAGTAGTTATTGGTTTAATCAGTAAACAGCGTGGGCTACCTTCAGCATGTATTTCACTTCAGATTCTAGAATATATGCCCTTAAATGTAATTTGTAATGTATTAAATTATATTAATCAATGCGAATAATGTATTTTCTATACTTTTTTTTTTAATTAATGTGTAATTGTTATTGGAGTGCGAATGAATATGGCATAATACTGCTTCCTGAAGTCGCCTGAACCCAGGAGTCCCTCTGAATGTAGAGAGTTGTAACCTATAACTAATTGTAAACACAGAAGCAGTGTGATGTTTTCTCTGCAAAATGGATGAAGGAGCAGTTTTTCCGTGACCTTTAATATTCCACAGCATCAAGTTAGATTACACTTCCATGGTTGTATTCACATTGTTTCTTAAGTACATCTGTTGCCTTTTAACTAATCCCCTTCAAATAAAAATAGCTCCAGAAAATGCGCTTTTTACTTTTCTGTTTTCCTACAGCATGAAATGGGCGAAAAAGATACATAAGGAACAATAGTGTACATTTACCGTTTATTAGAAGGGGCAGCTTGGCTCAGCTCCATCCACTCTGTTGTGTGTGGTCTGGTAGGATACACTGTGTACATGGCCTACTGCGGTGCAGATACACTATTGTGCTTTGTTTTAAATCAGGGGCTTATGGGAAATTAGTGAAGCCTTTTAAATTTCAGAGAAAATAATGCAGACTTTAAAAAAAAAGCATTTCCTGTTGGTTTGAAGAATGTGATTTAAAGGCATAGTACGTAACATTTTCCTTAAAAAAACACCATACTAACACCAGACTTATCCAATAATAATCCTCCTCAATCATCACTTCTGGTCGTCTGTCAGTGTGTGGTGGTGTATTTATCTGCACAGACCCTGCCCTCTGCCTGGATTTTCTATTTTCCTCTCTCTTCCTCGTTTGCTGAGTGGAGAGGAGGGGCCAAGTTTGAACAGTTCTGTTTACAACCACAAACCAGAAACGTTACATACTTTGCCTGTAACTAAACATAGTCATTAAATATATGTATTCTGCAACGCCCCAGCACTGTCTATAAAGTAAATAGAATAAAAATTGTAAAGGTGATGTCTGTTAGACATCTGACATACACGATCGAGAAGCTGGGCAAGTGGATGTTTTGATTTATCACATGATTATTTCAGCGTTAAATGAAACGAGGATTGACAGCCAGACTGATCGGTCAGTGGGAGATAGATGAATAGATTGTGGCACAACAGACTCACTTTTCATACAGGGGGGAAAAAATGAATCCAAGTTGAAATTAAGGTTTAGTTGAAGGGTTTTGTGAAAAATGACAGAGAAAATGTGAAAGCAAAGGACAATGAGAGAGGAAAGGACACACAGAAAAAATTGCAGATGGCTGGCGCTGTGATGATGATGATGAACATCATCATCATCATCATCGTGATGTAATGAAATAGACACCTGTCTGCAGGGTGTGGATGAACTTTGTGTGCATGTATGTCTGCTGCAGCCGTTGGGGGTTTTTCGGGTTTGTCAACCAGCCCAACATTCCTGTGTGCTGACTCAATGACAGAAACTGAAACCCAGCCTGCCCCCACCTCTTTCTGTCACCCTCAACTTCCTCACCATATCACTGCCAGTACCCCTTTTCCACTTTATCACCAATCAAACCCTCCCTCCCACCCCCAACCTCCTCCTCCTTTCACAGTCCTCTCCTCATGACTAACTTCAGATAGCTGGGCCGTTGGGTAATCCCTGCCTGGGACCATGCTATCTGGATCAGCTGATAATGCCTGCCTCTGGAGTGGAGTCAGGAGTGATATCTGAGACCCGTCTGTGTTCTTTCATTCACCCTTCATTTCTTTTTCTCTTTTGTTCTCTCCTGCAAATCCCCGTGCAGTGGTAACAGAAACAAGGGGCGCTACAGGATGACTGGAGCCCTGAGGAGGTGGCTTTGTGTGGGATGTAGAGCAAGTCACAAAGATAAAAAGAAAAAGATAGATGTGGGCTTCAGAAGAGGTGTCCACACTCAGTGAGATATTGATGACTTTCTTTAATGTAGTCACTTTTTACAGGACAGAAGGGACTTTAAAGAATAAATGACGCAAAACAATGCAATTGCATTTTGCATGAAGTCATTAGTGCAGATTCTACCCCAAGAGTTTCTGTAACAAATTACAAAGGATGGAAACTGTTTGGTGCTTTTTCTCGCTCCTCTCACTCAGTGTCTGTCTGGGTTATGAAGCGTGAAGTCCAGAAGTTTTCCCACAGATGACATAACAACATTATGCTCCATGACCAATGATGGCTGCTGACACTGTTGACATATTAAGTTTCCCCTGGATATGGTGTCCATACATATGAGAGTGTTACTCATGTCTCTATCTGGCCTCTGCCTCTGCTTCTCTCTCCCTCTTTATCTGTCTTCTTTCCTCTCCTCAAACCTTTCCTTACAGCTCAGTGTCGTTACGCCTTGGGGATGGAGGATGGCACCATCCCAGACTCTGACATTACTGCTTCCAGCGCCTGGTCAGACTCCACTGAAGCCAAACATGGAAGGTAGGATGTGTGTGCATGCCTGCAGTTAGGTATCGAAATGTCCAGTATCACTGACGGCCACAGACGCTGCTGGCTTTTGACGGTTAAGACTTGGTTTTAGGGTTAGGGTTAGAATTAGGTTTAGATCAGGGTCAGGGTTAGCTTTAGCTTTAGTTACTACAGTTAAGTATTACTAATACATTAAACTAGTTTTGGTGTATTAAAAGGACAAATGCAGTGTGTTTCCAAGTTTTAGTTAAGAGGGGTTTCTATATAGTCAGCAGTGTTACTGACAGCTCCAAATGCATAGTTTAAGATTCTGGGAAATAATTCTGCTTACTTTCCTGACAGTTATTGATTATTTCTGGGAGATAATGTAATGCAGACTTTTTAAATCAATCTGCAATTAAACCAGGCAATAGCAGTGTTACCATTAAAATGTTAATGCAGAGTTGATGTTCATAGATATGGATTGCACTTATAAATCTCAAGAGTGTGTCTATTGATTTCATAACGTTAAAAAGAAAACTAGAGGTGCACTCCTAGAGCATGTACCTCTGCCAAGGCCCCACAGTCCTGTAATTCAGTCAAACAGCCTACACCTTGCAATATTAGAACCATAAGTTCAATCAGATGCGTCCACTATCCTCGGATCATAATCCGTTCGTGCAGTTCTCTCAATAACTAGCACCCTACAATTAGCAATGACTTTTTAGTTTATTGAAGTTTAGTTTTTTAATCAGGAGCTTTGACCTTTTAGCTACATAAATCTAATCAGTTCATCTTGAGCCCAAGTGTGAGATATTGCATTTTAAATGTTATGGTGCCTGACAAACAGATGGACAAAACTTCTTATGAAGAAGAGGGAAAAAAATCCAGGCTCTGTCCCTTTTTATGAGTTTGATCCAAAATATACTGTAACTAAAACTGATGTGGGTCTTTAAAACTTATTTTTCTTTTTTGAGCAAGTATGCAAGAAAATGTCACTTCAGTCCTTTGGCACGAGTGGCCAGGTATTAAGATAACTGCATGCTTACTAGAGCAATATGTTTTGTACTTTTTTACACTCAGTGCAAGGGTAGATGCTCATGTCATTGCGTTACTAATGTGTTTGTCTGCATGCCTTCTTATGTCTGGCTCCGTGCTAAAGTAATTTGTTGGAGGTCTATTAGATTATGATAGGAGATGATAGTGTGTGTCTTTGTAAAACCCACTCGGTAATCATATTACCACCTTGTCTGTCTGGCAGCGAGGTCAGATTCATGAGGGTCGAGTTAAGCTTGCAACATGTTACAGCCGTGTGTGTGTGTGTGTGTTCATTTGTCTCCATAAGTCTGCTGGGCTGGGTCTCTTGGCTGAATGTCTAACCATGTGAAAATGATTATTAGCTCCAGCTCGTTTTGAAGAGACTTCGGGGAGAAAGAAGGAGAGGGAAAGCAGGGCGAGCGTATAGTGGACACAGAAAAAGAAAAAAGTGATAGGTGCATCATTGCAATGGTGTGCTGGATGAAGGAGGGAATGAATTTGAAAACAGGGTTTGGGGGAGAGTGTTGGGTGAAAAGAGTAGTTGAGGGATCCAGAGTGTTTGTTTTCACGGCTGCAATTGCTGTTATTCCTCTCGGGCAGTGAAATATTAGCATATTGGTCTGAGAGAGAGGGGAAAAGATGAAGGAAACAGGAGAATTGAGAAGCAGGGAGGAAGAAGAGATGAATAAAGAATTGGCTGGTATTTAGGGAGGAAGCAAAGACAGACGCTGAGAGAAATAGGAGAAAAATTAGGTACTTGGCAGATCAGTGTGCTGTAATGTTAATCCTGTTGGCTGGTGCTCAGCGGATTTAAGTGTGCCCAGCCACATTCCTCCTCTCCCTCCTCATCCTCCTCTCCATCTCAGGACACTTTGTGAACAGTAATGCGTTGATATCATCTTGCGGTTTTCTGTTGCATGATCTCACTCATCGAAGGAGGAACGGGACTGATTAAAATACGAGCGTCGCTGTCGGTGCGACTGCGTTGATGTTGTGATTTGTTATGGCGGTCTGAGCAGCAGCTTTAATTTTGAGAGAAGCCCCCACAGTGGTCAGAGCGCGGTTGTGGCCTGGCGTCTGCACTGAAGCTCTCGTACAGCTGATCCAGCATCCACAGACACGCAGCCAAGTTGTGGTTTTCATGTGGCCAATATGTAGTGGTAGTTTGAACCGGCTTCTCAGGAAGGTCGCACCGAGTAAAAATGTTTTTAGTGGTGCATGTGTGTGGTCATGTCAGGCCCGAGGAGCTCTGTAACTGATCGGCCCTAACATTTTACAGCAGATCTTGTTGTGAGGTTTGAAGAAAGTGTAAAAGCTATTACTGTAATTTTCACTCTGCTCCTTTCATCTCCTCATGAGCCGTATGTGCTCTCAGTATTTTCCATCTGCAGCTTCTCTGAGCCTTTACCCATAGCCAGGACTTTGCATTTCTGTTTTTATCCCTTTCAGACAACATTGCCCTACTTATATGTGAATATTTGGCTGCTGTAGAATCCAATATTTATGTTAGCAGAGGAGAGTCTGACTGTTTGTATTCAATTCTCAGAGGTACCTGTGCATGCTGCTGGCACTCTGGGTTTTAATGTAGTCTGTCTTGTTGTGGGTGTTTCTTTATCTCTGTGGTTTCATGCTTGGATGTCGGACTGGGATTTGGTGAAGTTTTCAGTCATGCTGCATAACAAAAATGTAAAGTTTTTTTTCGTATTTTGTTATCTGACATTAACTTTGTCTCTGTCTGTTTCTCTCAGGCTGAGTACCGGAGAGGGGGATGGGGCCTGGTGTCCTGCAGGAGCCGTTTTCCCCAGCGGATCAGAATATCTTCAGGTCAGATTTGATTTTCATTTCGGTCTTCTCTGATTTTTCACAGATAAATTAGTAATTAGTACACTGCTGAAAAGATAACATTTAACAACATTTAAACATCTGTAATCCACCCTTTACTCTCTCGCTTTAGGGTAATTTAAGATAATATTATGTTTTGTGAATTGATCAATTCTCAAAAACACTCTAATAGTTGCATCAGACAGTTGATTTTGACTCTTTCACTCCAGTGTTTTTTACTCACTGTTCTTAAAATTAGGGAGAAAAAAAAATCCAAACATATGGCCTTGCTTACAGTATTGCAATATATTATAATAAATGCAACCATAACCCCTGTCATGATACATATTCTATCACCAGGTTCTTGACAGTAGAGAGGTGAAATCCCGCCCCTTTGGACATTACTTTTGAAAAATATGTACAGGAGGGAATGGCAAGAGGCAAATCATTTTTTGATCCTGTTTGAATCATGCCATCAATTACACACATGATGTTTGTCAATGTAAAAGCACATTTTGCAAATCAAAAATGTTGAAGTATAATACGTAAATAGAAAGTCTAACAAACCCATGTAAGTGACGTCAACTTAACTTAACTCCATAAACTGCCCAAAGCCACTGAAATGGTCACTGTAGCTCTCAGCATAACCTGACTTGTAGTGGTTTTCTCCTCTTTTAATGGTTTTTCATTCACGAACAAGACCCTTTTGGTGACGTCTATCACGTGAGATGAGGGATGAGGTCCACTGAGCCATCTCACACTAAATTAACTACATTACTATCTTTACAACAAACTGCGACTTGTAATGTTATCTTTTAAATTGACAAACATCCTGTGTGTATTTGACGGCACAATTCTAACAGAGTCAAAAAATTATTTGTCTCTCGCCATTGACTACCATGCATATTTTTTCCATAGTAAGATCTCATGGGAAGGGATGGGACTTTGCCCTTCTACTCAGCCCTATAATGTTATTAGCGTGTGACAAGTTTAGATGTATTTCCTGTTTTCTGCAGGTGGATCTACGCAAACTTCACTTCCTGGCCCTGGTTGGTACCCAGGGTCGTCACGCCGACGGACACGGCCAGGAGTTTGCCCGCAGTTATCGGCTACGATACTCTCGTGACGGAGTGAAATGGATCACCTGGAGAGACCGCTGGGACCAGGAAGTAAGCAGGTTTCTTTGGCTTTAACAAGATTAGACAAGTGGGACTCACTCAAGCCCCCAGCAGAAGTGTATTGCTGTGAGGAAAGTTCGGTATAGTGGCCACAGATGGTAACAGCAGCTGTTAAACAGTCAATAATTTCTCTGAAAATAATAGTCATGCCATAATGACTGCTGTTATAGTATTATAATTTAATCCTGTAACATTTGAAGGCTTTATGTTCCCATCTGGCTCAGCTGCAGAAGACTCTTGTGCACATGCTCTAAAAACACACAAGTCTGAAGAAGCCAACTGAGATTTCTTCAGGCGATGCACACAATGACACTGGGCAAAAACCTATATTTCCAGACACTTGAAGTACACATTCACAGTCAGAAACGCACAGTGCACAGCGATAATCCCAGTATATTGCTGTGCCGTGATGCGTTTCTGACTGTGAACGTGTACTTCAAGAGTCCGGAAATGTAGGTTTTCACCCAGTGTGAGTAACAGGTTGAGATTCAGGTTATGTATCTGAACCTGAACCTGGTAGAATTGATTTGTGGTTGAAGCAAGGAAGCCACATTGACACACTTTTTACAGACAGTAGGACAAACATGATAAATGTACTTAAATAGAGAAAATGACAATGAAAACCACTAGAAAAAATAAATCTGTGCAAGATTGCTAAGAATTGTGTGTCTGAGTAATGGCTTCGGGAACCTTTACAGGAATGAGTGCATCTACAACATATACTCTAATTAGTCAAACCCAGAGTTATGTCATTAAATGAACTGTGAGAAAATCGACACATGAAAATCAAACAGACGAGTATATTCTTCATTAATGATGATAAACAACTCCGTATCTTATGGCGCTTGAATATGAATGTGTTGTGTCAAGCGCAGCGGGCTCTATTATTCATCTCAATTTAAGTTATTTATTAAGAAGTGGAGCAGTTCGTCTGTGAAAATCTGTTAAATACCATTTTCTTTTCAGTGTCTGTGTTTTCAACACCGTATGATGTGGCCAACCTTGAGTAAATAAAATAACCACTTATTCTGTTTGGTCACTGTCCATTAACTTTTTACTTCTTAGTCAGCACAGTGTTTGGTATGACTACTACAGTAGTAGAAGCAAGGTAATCAACCCAATAACTGAGGAAAGAGTCATACTATTTGTTCTCCCTTTTCAGTTTTTAATATAGAGCATTGCCATGCAGCAAATATTCAGAAATTGCAAGCCCATGTTAAAGTTGCTCCTCTACACACACTGTGCCTAAGGCAAACACTCTTAAAATCACTTGATCTCTAACCATTCACACCTCTATGTATCAAAGGAAAAAAATCAGTCAGTTCACTTGAGTTTTTCTGAGACTAATAGAATTTGAAGACACACACTGCATGAAAATCAGAACCTAGAGGCGAGATCCATTGAACTCTAGTGATAACAGCGGAGGCAGGCGATGTACTGTTTTGATATTGAATATTTTTTATGCTGTAGGTGGTGTCGGGGAATGAGAACACCTACGATGTTGTATTGAAGGATCTGGGCCCTCCTATTGTGGCCCGTATGGTGCGTTTCTACCCCTTGGCCGACCGGGTTATGAGTGTTTGCCTCCGGGTGGAGCTCTACGGTTGTGTATGGAATGGTAAGTGTTTCTGTGAAGGTAATAGAGACATGAAGAGACTAGAAATGCAAAATGTGCCCCAACTTTGTGGTAACATACGTATTCATTTGGTCTATATTCTGAAGTACACCCTCCAGATTTAGATAAATCCATACACAAAACGACTGTATTATGTTAGATTTTTACAGCTGTCTCAGATGGGGAATAGTGGGATTTGTTCGATGTTAATGATTACATGTGTGTGTTTTCCCCATACATCCCAAGCACTGATTTGTAGCATTGCATCAAATTTACAACCTTGCTGGGGTTTGCCCAGATAAAAGACGCCACACAGTGATAAATGGTGTTGGTCTCCATGTTTCCTGAAGCACAACACTGACTAACTGAGTATTTATGACTGGCTCACCTCCTCTGCTGCCCCATCCTCCTCCCTTAGACAGCACTAGGCTGCCTGTAAATCAGAGCTGTCACTGAGGCTAAAAGCCCCAGTTCCCGGTTTCTGTCTTCAGGGAAACCATCTTTCTAAAATATGCTCAGATGTGGATTCTGACGCACTGCAACACAGTTTATCTGAAGGCCAGAGATTATAAAGATTGTACTGAATGTCAAGTTTTTGTCAAGTTATGCACATTCGCATTAACATTTCATCCCCTATCAGAATGTGTGTTGTCCTTCTTGTCCTTCCTGTGTTTATTTAGTATTCAGAAGTATGAACCCGCTTGACCCTCGTGTAATCCCACAGAGGTACACGAGTGGACAAAATATACAGGCGCTCACTTATGTGCGAGCAGAGCTGCAGTCCGCACACAAACACATGCTGTAAATCCTGTGTGAAGTATTGTTTATTATGGGTAGCAGAGCTGTGGGCTGTAGTCTGACGTCAGCACAGTTCTTAGGGAGCAGGCTGATTAGCTGTATGCTGAAGCAGGGAGGCTTGAGTTTCACCGGTTAATGGTGGCTGGGGTTTCGTAGACCCGAGCCACCGGACCTAATCGCTTGTTTTATTACTTAAAAACCAGCTGTAGCTGCTTCCCTGCGGCACTGATTACAGTTAAATGTTGGCTCAATAAATGCATTTTATAGAAATAAAACAGTTAAACATGCAGGTTCTGGATGTCTGGCTTTTAAACAATATAAAAAGACATTTTATCACATGCCTAATGATGTGAATGTTCGTTTCTCTGTCACTCAGATGGGTTGAAGTCTTACACAGCTCCAGTAGGTCACATCATGCACCTGTCTGGCATGCCTGTCTACCTAAATGATTCCACCTACGATGGGAGCACAGAGCAAGGGTAAGATATTCAGCAGCTCTAGTTGATATATTTTTATACATGAGTAAGCATCTTATTTCCATATTTTCCTATAAGATGCCTTGGACTCACAGACATGTCCTTGGTAAATTGCAACACTGCTTTTGCAAATACGACCATGATAACGATTCCCAAATGTTAGTCAATAAAGTGGAGAGAAATGTGTTTTGATTAATGGAATACCGAAAGCTTCTTCACAGCGTCCATCACATCTGTTAACACTAAAATGGGATTTCAGCCAAGTCTTTTCTTAAAAGTTATTCTGGTGTCCGCCTAATCGAAAGGGAATGACATTATTTTTTTTAGTTGCTCAGGGATTTGAGGCATGTTTCCTGGCCATAATGTTTTGGCAGGAAGCAAAAGAGGGGTATGAAGTAGAAATTGGGGAGGTCCGCGCTTACATAGGCTGTGTGGTTAATGGGGCTGAAATGTTTTGCTAGCGGGCGAGCTAGTAAGAACACTTTTGATGTAATCCAGACATATTTGTAACAGATGTGTGTGTGTGTGTGTGTGTGTATGTGTGTGTGTGTGTGTGTGTGTGTGTGTGTGTGTGTGTGTGTGTGTGTGTGT
>JAPQRN010021790.1:0-33141 GCA_037367275.1 Coranthus polyacanthus | reverse complement strand
AACAGTTGTGTTGAATTTGTTGAGTTTTTAGTTTGTTTATGAGTTGGACATGTTGACAAAAATGCTGTCAGTGAATCTGGTTAAAGTAGTTCAGTCCTTATTATAACAACATGGTTTAATATAAGAGATGATGCAGCTCGTTCATTTAATCAGATATGTTAATTATCAAACGTTTTCCCTCCATTTGTTCTTTAAATAGACTTGTTTTAACGACAGATGCTTTAATGAAAGTTAGAAAGAATAGGTTAGAAGCTACAGTTATTATTTATTGATGAATTAAGCAAAATATTAATCAGCTAATCAGAAAATAATCCAAAAAAATAATCATCAGATTAATCAATTAGAAAATAGTCATTAATTACAGCCCTACACTCAAACACATCACTGTGCAGCTGTTTTGTAAAGTTCACAGGGTTTTGTCCATGTGTGATCGACTGGAGTCTGTCTGATGTAACATCATTTACTCTGGTTTAAAGCTTCTTGGATACAGAGTTTGTTACTAGCGCGTGTTTCCCATTATTGCAATTACCAAAAACATACTTAAATGCACTAATCTAATAACATTAATGTTACAACTCCTGTAGTTTCCCTTCAGAATCAGCCCAGAAGAGGAGGGTTAGGATTAGGGTTAGTGCCCATCTGCTCATCAATATTACTTTAGTTTTCTATGCAGATTCACTCCCTATGAAATCACTGCAGTCATTCTACAAA
Source organism: Coranthus polyacanthus (assembly GCA_037367275.1). Classification (NCBI taxonomy): domain Eukaryota; kingdom Metazoa; phylum Chordata; class Actinopteri; order Kurtiformes; family Apogonidae; genus Coranthus; species Coranthus polyacanthus. Next base: position 32,430 of record JAPQRN010021790.1, on the reverse strand, counting down.
GACGAATTCTTGCCTATTAGAGCTGTTAAAGTCCTGTGGCGAAAACTCCAGTATTTTTAAATATCGCAGCATACTGTAAATATATCACAGGTACAAATGAAACAAACCATTTTCTATCATGTATGTGCAGACAAATTTGAAGAAACATCCAAAACATTCCAAATGCTTTAAAAGAAAAGTATCTGAAGTCCAACCAACCATTCAATCTGGGAAAACTGGTTTCAGTTCATTTCAATGCTCGACACGTTGATTTGACATGAATTTGACCTAGGTGGTGCCAACATGGCCTGGGTACTGCAAGAGTCTAATGTAAACCCTGACTTACTATAGATACATCTGATAGAATCACTGCACTGCTGAGCTTCTCAACCTCAGGACCCGGACCTCATGCTGGGCCACCAGAGTCTCAGTTTGGGTTGCAGGAGGAGGATGTTGAACTGCAGAATTAGAATTTCAAATCTTTGCGTTCCAGTCCATTTGTGGCTCCATCTGTGCTCTTTTAAACAGATGTCATATTCTAATGAATGGAGCGACGTGACAGAGGCTCTGATTGTCAGGTGCAAATATAATGAGTTAATGGACTTTTAATGAGCTTCATTGATGAACAGGTTGTACTGTATGTACGTAATGAAGGCCTTAATGGATGTTTTCTCCACAATGTTTGTCAAATGTTCTGTTCAGGGACTGTATTGAGAAATTGATCCTTTTGATGAGTGTTTAATCGTGTTGATCCAGTGACCGTGAAGACTGTTCACACGAACCTGTTCACTGACTCCTGGTGCATGAATCAAAGTATGTGACGTAAAAGTCAAGTGTAATATAATCTGCATTTCTTGTGTGTCTTCACTCATTTATTACCTTTTACCATCATTTGTCACCAGGTGTGGGTACTCTAACCCCAGAACTAAAATAAATTCATGGATGGTGGATGTTTAGTGTGTAAATTACTGTAGAACATGTACAGACTAGTTCGTCTGGGACAGATCTAACCACATACTGCCTCCTGCTGCAAACTGATTAATGACTGATTAATGACTAAATATTCTCTTCATGTGCAGCACAGTACGTTTTGTCTTTAGCTTTCAGTTTATTAAACAGTTCAACTTCCACACACATTTTTAAAGTTGCTTTAGTTTTAACATATCTTTAATAGTACTCGACTGATGTTGGTTTGTCAAAGGCTGATGCTGATTATGTAGAGCTACGTTTCCCAAACTTTGGGTCAGGATTTAGGAGTAAAATGCATGACACGGCTCTAATGGGTGAATTAATATTCCTCTTTTTTACTACGCTGGTCTGTTCAGCTCAGATGCTGTGCAGGGTTCTGTCTCTTCTTGTGAAATTGGACCTGAAAACATGATTGAAAACTGTTGATGTAAAGTTTGGGAAGCTGTGAGGCTGATGGCCAGTGTGTAAAACCATTATCCTCTCATCGTTGTTGTTGTTGTTGCATATGATGATATACAACAATGTAATAATAAAAATGAGACACAATTTCTGAAGTTGAACAAACATTTATTTTACACCATTATGTCTGTGGTACCTTAAATAATCTATTCTACACTCTGTCTGCAGTGAACTTACTTTAAACAAAAATATCTATAAAAATATCTATCAACTAAATACATTTACACGGCTTATAAAATGAAGTGAGGTTTTTGTGCACTTCACAGCATTCATCAGCATTTTTATGCGTTTAAGTTTGTATGTTTGAGATGAAAAAAACACACAAAACACAGTTCTGCCTGCAGTAATCACAGTATGACTTTTTCACCTAATTGTGCAGCCCTGCTTTGTGTACATGTGTTAAGTGGGCTTGTCCGGGTTATGGGTCGTGACCTTTGAACCCACAGAAACCACACATACAGTACGTACTTTCATGAGTTCCTGAGGACGTTTTATGGACAGAACCATCATTCCTATCCTTGTCATTGGCTCGGTCACGTCTCTTTCCATTAGGTTTATATACAGAGCTGTAAATGACAGCTGGGCCCTGTATATGTGTGTGTGTAGTTAAAAACATTCTGGAGATGATTAACATGAAGTCAGTGAGTGTACTGCTGTATTCAGAAGATCTCTACAGTCCCGTGGAGCTTTAAAGTGTCAGCAGACATCACCATACGTATGAGGATGTTTGACTGCTCTGGTTTCTGTCTCAGGGGAAATGTAGATGTCAAGAACTCTGTGCAGTGTAGAGGAAAGAACGTCAGAAATAACACAACAGTTAAACTCGCATTTTAAAGAAATGCCATCCAGAAAAAAAGTATGTGAGCTGGCTCTATGGAGGCAACATTCAGAGGACACCATTTCATCACCTCTCTTTAAAGCAGCTGTCTTATTGACACAGTTAAATACAATCAGTAAAGATGCTTAGTACTTATTGTAAATAATTGTATGTTCAGATTAGGGTGGATTTCTGTGTCAGAATTCATCTTTGTTGTGTACAGATGGATTTGCAGTAATCAAAATAAGAATAAAGATCAACCCAAAAGATTTAGTTTTAAGAGTTAACTACAGTTAATTAGTCCAAATTAAGTGTATCAGGCGGTGACTGGGCCACAGCCTGATACCTTTATAGATAAGATAAGATAGCTAGATAAGACCTTGCAGATGGAGGCGGTGACATGACATTTTACATACTATAATTGTGGTCGAAAATATAAAACCACACCTGGAATCACCTGTTTGTTAGTGTAAGGCAGAGGTAAAGGTAAGCTGACAATGAATATCAAACTTACCATGTCAGGATGTAAACAGTTGTCAGTTAGGTTTGGACAGTAGTCACTGAAAATGTGTGCGTTGCAAAAGTACTGACTTGGACTTGCTTTATAAACAGTGTTTTAGATTTAGCTTTTGAGATGAAGAACTGAACATGTGCCATTAATAATGTTCTAATCTCATCCAGAAGGATCCTGTAGAGGGAATTTCTGAAAGGATGATAAACTAAACTAACTACTGAACTAGATGGAGGTGGCAGAATTTAAATTTAATATAATTTTAAACTTAGTAGTTGTAGAAGCTCTGCTGAGGTAATGTCAGCTCAGTATGACTCTTATGACCCAACGTCTTCACAAAGATTTAGTTTGAGGCAGAAATGGGTCAAATGTTTGCATTGGACATGAGACGCTGCTGAACTCAAATGTTGCTGTTCAGCAGCATTTCGTTTTCCTCACATACACAAAGACTGTCCACCAGGCTCCTTATTTATGCATTTATTTATTTGCTGTGGCATTTAGCTGTGTTGGAGGCAACAGGCAGCCATGTTGTCCAGGAGCTGGACAGTTGTGTGGCATTTAGAGTCACCACTCTGTGTTTTTCCCTCCGGTAACAATATTTCCTGCAGAGTGTGATGAAAAAATAAATATAAATCAGTGATAGTGATGAGAATATGCAGCAGGTGTGCAATGCTAAGTTACTCCAGGCTAAAGTTTTCATTCATTTCTGCAGAAAAGCTTCAAGTTAACCATTACTTGACCCCTGAGAAAAGGCCCAAAATTAGACGTTATTCAGTTTTTTACCTTTTTTCACCATTTGACAGTTTCTTGCTCAGTTTTTGTAAGTGATTGGTATTTTCTTAACCTTTTGACTCATACTAAATCTTCACACTTTAAAATAATAGGGTTATTTATATATTATCTCATTTCTAAATAGTGTAATACGATTATTCCAAAATATGAACAAATGCATAGTTAAACAACAGTAAAAGAAAGCCATCATAGCATCTGAGACCTTCACAAACCTAAAGAAAACCTGAAATTATCTTATTTGTAGTGAACTCCATTGTGATTAAACATCACTGGCTTGCACTGAATCAGACAAATTAAAATACTGTTCATCTAGAATTAAGAAAATGGTTGCACGGCTTGCAAATACAGCAGATTGTTTAAAAAAAAAAAAAAAACCTCACACAAAACAGCTGGTGTACGTTGTGTTAAAGCATTTTACCTGGTTTAACATTGTGCAGCCAAATGTGCAGAGCTTTCCAAGATTTCCAGAAGTCATTCTGCAACAGCAGCTTGGGCCGGGAATTGAGTATGAAGAGGGAAGGCACTGACCCAGTTTTCACTCAGCCTGAGCCGGACAGTGTCAACAACGTGCTTTAATTTTAACCAGACAACTTGAGATACTTGAGAAAACTTACTACCTTGTAGGTCCAAGAAACACACATCGACGACATAGGTTTATATATCTACATGTGCATCAGCTCCACAAATAAACTGCTCCAATATTGCACTGAATGTTAGGGTTGATAATAAGCACTGCAGCTCTAAGCCAACTACTGAATAATATACATTTATAAAAGCTGTATCGAGTTCTGGACTAATCTAAACATCATTGTTCCTAAAGCAGCATTGTTTATTCGCAGGTTTTGCATTCTTTGAGGCACTGAGGGTGAGAAATAAGCAATACATTGTTTATGAACCCAGAGTTTTCTTTGTCAAGTCATCAAATCACACATTCACATTATTGTCTCTTATTTTATTTTTTTCCTCAGGCTTCCCTGAAGAACTCCATGAATGGGCAGATGGGCGATGAAGCACTAAAATAAGACACTGCACTGCACTTCATGGGACAGCTGACCTGATTTTACAGAAATAAGAAGCATATGGTTATGGAACACTTAGGAGAAACACTACAGACTGTATATTGCATATTTATGACCCATCTTATAAAATACCACAGATGCACTTGAAGCCTTCACTCACTAAATAGAAGTATTAATGTTACATTTATACAAGGAAATCAAGCTTTTGCTGGATTGTAGTGGCTGGTTGGGATTAAAAACCACAGCAGGATCTGTTCTGCAAATCAGACCTTATTAGTTTGATAAGGTCCTACGGCTGCAACCGCACACTTAGTAAGCAAGGAAGTTGTGGCCCCAGGAGAGTCCGCCATAGCTGTAGTGGGAGATGTTCCAGTTCAGTAAGTACCCCATGGACATTTTAGAGATGCTAAGTGGACACCAAGCCCATCAGTTCAAAGGCCTGGGATTGGAACGACAATTGAGCCACCAACAGCAAGTCCAGCTGCAGCATCAGCAGCAGCTCCAGCAGCAGCACCAGCCCACTGCTGACTCGTCTGGGAGCCTTCTGTCCGGCCTGGGCCTCGGATCCCTCCAGAGCTCTCGGAGTAACGCCTTCACAGACTCCTCATCATTATTCGCCAAAATGAGTGCCCCTCCCCCCTCCATCTCCCATCAGAGCCAGTCGTCGTCATCCTCTCACAGCTCCAGGAAATCCAGTAAAATGAGCAGCAGTAGCAGCAGTGGGAGTGGGAGCTCGTCATCTGGGTACCCCCAGTTTCTGCGGCCTTTCCACCCAGCTGAGGCAGCTCTGGCTCAAGAGCAGCTCCACTCGGGGATGGGACGTTTCGACTTTGGGAGCAGCAGCAGCGGAGGAAGTGCGGGCGTAATCGGGGGCGTCGTCACCCCTGCTCCTCCACCTCCCCCACTGCATCCAGGCCTCTCTGTCCCCCAACCCTCTCCTGGTCCCTCCTCATCCTCGCCCTCTCCTTCCACATCTGTCTCAGCTTCCAACAACCCCTCCAGCAGCACCGCCGTCCCCTTAGTGGGCCAGTCCGACCCCCGTAGCCTCCACCAGCAGTTCAGCTGTATGCTCGCCGCAAACCAATACTTCCTTTCTGGAGTTCCCACCAACAGCAGCCTGGAGCAGTTCCTCGTCCAGCAAGGCACGCACAACCACCTGGGCCTGGGTCTGAGCCAAGGGGCCTCTGAGTCAAACTCGGCCCTGGCTCCACCCCCTGCCCTTCACTCCTCCCACAGCCACAGCCACACAGCCCCACAGCCTCAGCAGCAGCAGCAGCAGCTGACCCCTCATGCCTTATCTCACCCACACAGCCACACTCACCACCCACACCCTTTGCACCCGGCCCCCCAACCCGCCCCACTGGGTGGGTTTGATTTCCAAGGCATTCCAGTCCTTTCTTCCAACCAGATAGCATCACTTATGCAGCAAGAGGCTGGCCTCCCACTCCCTCTGCCCCTCCACCTCTCCCTATCCAAAGATGATGCATCAAAGTCAGGAGACAGCTCGTCCACTTCGGTTTCAAGCGGAGGAAGCAGACGAAAGAAAGCAATGGCGGGCTACCTGCCCCAGAGGAAAACAGACGCTAGTAGCCACAGTCACAGCAGTCACAGCCACAGCAGCAGTAGTGTTAGCAACTGCCATAACAGCAGCTCGAGTGGGCACAGTCAGAGCTCCTCATCAGGCCTTGTGGGAGGAGCATCTGGCAGTGTTGGGATAAGTGGCATTGGAAGCGAGCCGCAGCATTCCTCACTCCTCTCATCATCCTCACAGCAGTCATCCTCCACAGTGTCATCCTCTTCGTCTGCCCCTCCTTCCTCTAACTCCACGTCTGTTCTCGTAGCCAACGGTAACCAACAGCTGTCCAAATCTCAAGAAAGCCACAGTAACAGCTCCTCTGGCCAGCCCGAACCAGAACCCCTTTACCACTGCGGTGAGTGTGGTAAAACCTTCACCCACCTCTCCAGCCTGCGAAGGCATCTCCGCAGCCACGGTTTGACACCAGAGAGCCAAAGTAGAAAGTCAGACTGTAACTCACCTAGTCCAGAGAGGATATTCTGCTGTGGCGAATGTGGAAAGAGATTTAAAAAGAGAGGCCACCTCATCCAGCACAGCGTCACCCACTCTGAAAACCGGCCTTTTGTCTGCAGCATCTGCCAAAAGTCTTTCAACCGTCGCGAGTCACTGACAAGACATGAGAAAATCCACGACGAGAAGCCTTTCCGTTGCCCTGCTTGTGGCCGTTGTTTCCGTGAGAGCACCTCCCTTCTTAACCACGCTGCTTCAGGTGCCTGTGGCAAACCACCACGGACTTCAAAAACCAGGACGAGCACGGGAGGGAATGGGTCATCCACCACGAGCAGCAGTAAAATGGGAGGGACTGGAGACAGAGTAGGAATTTCAAATGACGGGGCGGGAATGGCCAACGACAAGTATGCCACAGATTACTCCAGAAACCGTTACCAGAACCAGTCATCGTACAACAGCGCCGTTGAAGACTACAGACGATCATCTTCATCTCTGTACTCAGAGGGGACGTTAGGAAGTGAAATGTCCAGCCAAACTCTACGTAAAGCCCCTTTAGCCCCCACTCTTCATCCCCACCCACAGAATCAGCAACAGCACCATCATCACCAACAACAACAACAACAGCAGCCACAGCCACACCTCCCTCTTTCCTCCCTATTGGATGATTCAGAGGATGAGGTTACCAGCAGTGCAATGTCAGCAATTGCTGCTGCAGCTGCCGCCTCTTGTGATATAAACACAGAAAGCAGGGAAGGAGAGAGGAGGGATATCATCGGAGGTCTGCTGGGGGGGCTTGGCTTCGGTAACATGGGTGGACCGTCATCCACTTCCAACCTCAACGGTTCCACGATGCCTTTGACCCACCCAAGCCAGCCTCATACAAAGCAGAGGAGGCCGAGGAAACCCAGAGAGAAAAGGGACCCAAGCACCATCGTCAGGAGGAGGCGGAGCCCCGCACCTCCAGGCGACGGCTCAGAGAGGCCGTACGGGTGTCAGATATGTGGCAAACGCTTCAGAAGAGCCGAGACCCTGCGCCGCCACAACCGGGTCCACACTGGGGAGAAGCCTCATGCTTGTGACGTCTGTGGAAAAATGTTCCGTGAGCCTTTCCATCTCACCAAACATCTGACTGTGCACTCCGGTCAAAAGAACTACAAGTGCAATCTATGTGGGAAAATGTTTGCCTATGCACAGAGCCTTGTGAGGCATGGGAAGCTGCACAGAAAAGGGGAGATCGACAACCAGGGGAGAAGAATAAAAGGTGCTGCTGCTGCCATCAGTCAAGTCACCAACTCTGGAAACTCTGACTACTTTTCATCATGCTCCCAAGGAGAAAAATCCCCAACACACGGCACCCCTTCTCAGAGGCTTTACACCTGCACAGTGTGCTGGAAATCATTCCGCCACTATTTCCACTTGACAGCACATCAACAGACTGTCCACGGTGGCGGTGTCGGTCTGGAGAAGTCGTTTCGTTGTGAAGTGTGCGGTAAAGCCTTTGCCTACTCCAACAGCTTAGTGCGGCACAAGCTGTCTCAGCATGGCATCGACCGCAACGGCCAGCGAGTCAACCAGTCCCAGCCCTCCGGATACTCGCCCCTCTTTTATGATTCAGGATCAGGTTCCAACTACGCAGGGTCATCTCACATCCAACAAGGGGCCTCTACACCACAACAGCAACAACAGCAACAACAGCAACAACAGCAACAGCAGCAACAACAGCAACAGCAGCAACAACAACAACAACAACAACAACAACAACAACAGCAGCTGCAGCACCCTTTTCACTACCGCTCAAAAAACTGCCAAAAGCGGCATGGACAAACAAGAAAGCACCGAAAGAAAAAAAGGCGAGTTGTGATCCACAGCATCATGAGGGACGGGAAGCTGGTGGGGGTCCCGCTGAGTAAAGACACCCGCAGAAAGCTGATGATCCTGAGAAAGAAAAGGGGCAAACTGCAGGCTCAGATAAACAAAAAGAAGCTCCTGGCCCAGCTGAGGATAAAGGGCAGTGTAATGAAAGTCAAGTCATGGAGCGGCGGTGCTGTCAGAGTCAGCGGGCTCACCTCACTGGATGTTCCCATCAAGCGCTTCCCCTGCCCCATCTGCCCCAGCACCACATACTCGAAGCAGGGTTTTCTCCTGGTCCACCATGCCATCAGGCACCCACCGAGAAACTCAGGCCGCCACGCCCGACTGCGCTGCCAGGTGTGTGGGAGACGCACCAGCTCGTTACATAAAGCCTTGAAACACAGGGGCCAACATCTAAAGCAGGCTGCATTCCAGTGCCACAAATGCCGACACCGCTTCTGGAACCCCTGCCTTCTGGGCCGACACAAGTTCTCCTGTCGGGGGGTGCCCACCGTCAGCGGGGCTGGAAACTGGGGACTGATGAAGATTAAATCTGACCACTCAGATAGTGACCATTCACCGGTCCAGCTGGCTGTCCCACATCTGGTCCAGCCTGAGAGATCAACAGTTCTGACTGAGTACAGTCAGTAAAAAACAGTTTTTTAGACTAGATTGTTTTGATGTTTATTTTTGGTAAATAATCCAAGAAGCAAGCAAGAGCTAGTGAGTTTTTAACAAAAAAAAGAGGTGGGAGATGGGGAGGTTTTAGTCTAAGTACCGTCAGATCCCCACCCCCCTCCAGAAGTTTCTGTGTACAATCCTAACAAAATGCAGCAGAGGTGGTCAGTAAAATAACTTGGACTTTAAAGGGCCCATAATCAGAACCACCGGTCCATATCTGTGTCTCCTTCCCTAAAGGTGAAGGAGCTCTAGACCACGTGACAACTTCAGTAGCATCTGTCAGAACAACACATTAATCTATTTTCCTTTGGTTTCTATTCTCATTAGCAGTATTTGCTCCTGAAAATGGATTGGATGCCTAATGTAGAGGTTTTGGTACCTTTAGTACCAGTTTATTTTTTCAAATCTGTTTCACATTGTTCAGTTAAACAGTATAGTCCTCGTCTCTTGCTGTATGTGTTTTTGTTTCCCCAGTGGAGAATCTTCCTCTTTTTATATAAAGACATACACACTTGCCCTTAAGATAAATTTGTCTTTATGTAAACTAAATCCTGACCTGACAGTCTAAGAACCTCATGGAATGACTGTAACAACAGTCCCAGTACTAGTTGATGAGCTGACTAAAAAGGAAACGGGAAGTGTTGGTGACCTTGTTTTTAATGTACACTACTTTTGTCATTTTTTTAAGAGGCGTGAAAGAAGAGAAAACACGACTCAAACTGTTAATGTGTTCGGGATCGATAAAGGACACCAGAAATAACCGAGTGTACTGTACAATTCGTATTATATTTTATTATATATTGATTATTTGCTGTTTTTTACTCCAAGTATCATTTCTTTTATCATTGTTGGTATTGTACGGGCGGGAGGGAACGAGTCGGGGACGATGTTTGTAAAACAGCGGGATGACTATATGTATCGATGTGAGATTTTTTCCCCTCCCTCTACCCTTTTACCCTTTATGCCACAGTTATGCCCAATTTTTGTAACAAAAGTGTGTACACATAGTTTATTACTTAGGTCCTGTCCACGTGTTTTTTCTTTTTTTCTGTAAAACTAAAACATGTAATATTATTACTAAATTACTATCCTTTTTCTTTGCCTAAAAGTGAGTTGTTGAAAACCCTCAAATCAAATAAAAAAAAATCTGAAATATTAAGTTGGTTTGATTTGATATTTATATTTAAAGTTAACATTTGAAAGTGTTTGATGGTAGAAATACTTAAAACTATGGTTAAAACAATGACTTTAGGTAATGCTAACTTTAGGTAACTGCTGAGGATATTTTGACCCGTCTCATTTGAAATGTCACTGTTTTACTTTTCTTCTGGCAGGTGTGTTAGTCCACAACAGGCAGAAAACGAGGTTAACTTTGTCTAATAAATCAAGATGAATGGTTTTCACATGACTCAGAAAAACTCACATCCAGTCAGTGGTTTAAGAAGTTTTCAGATCCTTCATTTAGAAAGTAAAGCTACTAATAGACACTAAAATGTATAAAAGTCACAGCAGTAAAATGTTTCCTGTCAGTGTTTTATATCTTATGGTTTTGATTACTTACTACTTTGATTACCACTAAATCTCTAAAATGTCACCTTTTCATGAACTCAGAAAAACAGACAAGGGTTTTTAAAGAGTTTATTTAGCTGAAAACAAAGGAGAATTTTTAACTGAATCTGTGAAGGAAAACATTTGGAGATGCATAGTTTCATTGGACACAGGAGATGGAATAACTGAAAGGAAACAGACGTAGTGGAGTAGAAGTACTGGATAGAAAATGTACTTTGAACTGTAGGACATAAAGTATGTGTATTTTAATGAAAGTAATGTTGAGTCGAGTCATTGTTCTTTCAGATCCACGTCTCTAACTCTTCAGTCTGAGACACAATGTGAGACAGAAACACGTCACTACATCAGCCTCAAATGCACAAAGAATCACTACAGAAATACTAAGATCTGGAATGAGTTTCATGTTCCATTAGAACATTGTCTCTTTTACTGTTTAAACAGGTAACTTCACTTCTCTTTATTAGAACTGTTTCTGTTTTTGCTGATCTGCTTCTCTATGTTTTTTGGTTTTACATTGTATGACTGGTGCATCTTTCTTTTGCTTAAACCAATTTTTAAATGAATCAGGTCAGTTTAACATATCTGAACATCTCTAATGTTACTTTTAATCTTTTCCCACATAGTAATAATCAAAGTATCCCATGTCATTCTAAATCCATCGACATATGAAGTGGCAAAGATTTGCAGAAGGTTTTGTGTTTTGTGAGTTTTGTGCGCTGCCTGATTTGATGAAGGTGGTGTCAGTGGTTGTGGAAGAAACACCTGAGTTAAACCTAAAGAAGCGGAGTAAAATCATCTCAGTGTGGGGTGGTTTATTTAGATTTTCATTCAGTTACAATGAGGTTTGTCCCAATACTTTTGTACATATAATGCATTTAGAAAACACTGAACCACTCGTCCGTCTCCATCTCCTTCCCCTGAACCATAACCTATGAGCGACGCGTTGTCTCTGTATTTAAACAAAGACATGATGTTTCCAGAGGTTGTTTCAAATCAGACGGAGTCAGGATGAACAGAGAGGATCTACATGTTCACAAAAACAATTGCAGAACAATGAAATGAAAATTCAAAATGATAAAAAGATGTTTAACAAATAAAAACTGAGGCATAAACACTAGTCTGTATGAAGTTTAGATTGGGACTTTTTAACATCCATATGTATTTTTAGTGGATCATGTAAAAAACGTAGGTGTAATAAACTACTGCCTCAGTTGACACCTTCGCAATCAATTGTGTCACCATTTATGATTATTTTTTATTTATTTGTCTGAGTTGTACCTAATGGATGCATATTAATACAAGGCCAGAAAAACAAAACTTGAATACTATCATGTTATAACTCAAAATAACTATACTATTTATCTTTGTCTAAATGTTTGTTGTTATAAGTTTGTAAAATATGGAAACATGTTGTTTAATGTGAATATATCGTGTAATAGTGTGAAAACAATTCTAACATAAAAAAAATCCTCTTGTTTTAACAGTAAACTATTCATGTTCTACTATGATTCTGTTTTTTACTTTTTCTTGTCTGGCAGCCATATTGTTACACAGAATATCTTGAAAATGACCAAACTAAACTCAACTAAAAGCCAGACACAAGCTGCAGCTCCACATGAATCCAGCTCACGTGTTGTGAATGAGGTGAGGTCTTTTTGTTTAACTTTTCCCTCATATGAACTAAACATGTATTTTCTAGCTGTGAAGCCTTTTGAAAACATATGTGAACAGTGTTAAAAACATATAGAAATGTGCAAATGTAATGACGTGATATAAAGCCAGAATGTGCCTGCTTTAAGATGCACTGCTGGAAAACGTCCACTAGATGGAGCCATATCAATGTAGTTTTTGTGCTTCATGGAGAAAAAGAGGAAAACAATGTGAGAATGACACACCTTATGCACATCCAACCACACATCAGTGGAGTCGGTTATTTCTCCTTTTCCTCGACAGATGCTGAGCGGTAAAGAGTTTTACTATGACCACATTCCAGCTCTCGGTCATCAGATCCCGACTTTCCAGGTCCTGTTATTCCTGAAGAAAAGCTGTCGCTGATTCATGACACCAGCACATCATGTCACATCGTTATTATGTAGTCTCTGATTTCCTATAACCGCAATTACTGATTTTAATGAGCTTTAAACAACAACAATATAATGAGGAGGAACAGGTAACAGGAAATAAAACCGTTATCTATCTGATATTTTATTTAATTTATTAAATAACATATATCATATATCGCATAAACTGGCGACATGTTTAGGGTCCAGGGTCACAGGGTCCAGGGTGTACCCTGCCTTCGCCTGATGTCAGCTGGGTTGGCTCCAGCCCTCCCGCGACCCTCCAGAGGATTAAGCGGAAAATGAATTACAGAATAAACAATTTACAGAAAATGAATGAATATATCACATATTATCATAGAAAAAAACTGCTTATAACTATAACTTTATGTCACAATAATGACTATGACTATTTTGTAATAATGACAATATTTCTCATAATTATGACTTAATGTCTCATTATGAGACAGATTTTCATGATTATAAAATAGTAGAAAATAGTAGAAACTATGAGACAGAATCACATTACTATGACAAGTCATATTTAGTCAGTTTTATTTATGTAACACCAACTATATACAATAATCTGAGAACATAGTGATGAATTATGTGATATTAGGTATGGGATTTTTTATAATAATGAGATTTGTTGTCATTATTATAACATCTCATGTGATTCTGTAAGTAATAACTGATTTATAATAATGAGAACCTTTCTCTAATTCTGAATTAATATCTCATTATTATGAGAGAAATTCACAGTTGTCTTAAATCATATTTATTTATTAAGACATTATTATGAGATATAATCACCGATGAGAAATGATCTTCTTGTAATTATGAGGAACCTCCATCACATGAAATAGTATTGTAACATAAATCATAATTACATTATCTGTTTATCCCATAATGATGGGATTATAAAGATTATGGGATTCTATATAATTCTGAGATATGTTCTTATTATTATCTCATGCGACTCCATAAATCATATTTATAACCACTCTATTTGTGATAATGTCTTAGTATTTAATAATATTAATAATGACTTAATATGTCATTGCTATGATGTAGTAAGTCACTATTATTTAAGAATTTAAGTCTCAATGATGTAATAATAAATCATTATTATGAGATAAATTTATAATTATGAGAGACTTATGTGAAGTCATATTTATGCAGAAACGTCAGTGATATGGAGAAGTCGTCATATTATCTATAATTGTGATAGTATGGGATGATTATGGGATATGTATATATATCTCATATAGAATTGGAGACATGTTGTCATTAAGGCAGTTGTTGTATTTTTAGTTTTTCTTTGTGCAGATTTTACCGGATCAATCTTCGTTTTATTGACTTGTTGTTGTTGTTGTTGTTGTTGTTGTTTACTAATGAACACGTCCATGTAATGTGTGTTGAGAGGTGAAACACTAATCCACAGCCCCTCCTTCCTCCTGAACCCACACCCCACCCCCCTCCAGCCGGCCTGTCACGCGGCAGTGGCATGGGGAAACCTGTGGGCGGAGACTGTGACCTATTTTTGTCCAATAGGAGATCAGGAGAGGCCGCGAGTGACCTAGTTTGAACCAATAGCGTCGCGGCACAGTCGCCGGTAGGCAGCCGTGTCCGCGTGCCGGTGCCATGTGCTCGCTGGTCGGTGTGGAGAGACGGCAGAGACACGCAGTCAGACGAAAAACATCACTGGTCCGTTCAACATGTTTTATAAACTCAGCGTAATCACCGTCTGTCACATGGTTCAACGTCTTTATTTAAATGCTGTCACGTTGTGGGTTTAAAGTGTCTGCTTTGTGTTGATTTGTGCCGTAGTTCGGGTTCGGGTTCGGGTTCGGATTAGAGAGCTAGGACTGAACCTGGACACTTGACACGCGGCTCATTTACAGTTTTTCTGTCTGTGCTCAACGTTGTTGTTTTAAATGACAGCGTGAGAGAAGAGCAGAGGGGCGTGGTGCGTTCACGGGCCATCCAGGAGCGACGTCTGTTCGGGCGGGCGTGTCTTCGTCCAGACTGCCTCAGCCATTGGTTGACATCAACAGGAGGCGCTTTATTTTATGATATGCGTGATGCGTTCAGGATCTACCAGAAAATACAGGATAAGCAGAAGTTCACATGATATATGGATATAAAATCTTAGAGTAACAGGTTCTAAAGTCAGTGCCATGTTGACGACATGTGAACGTCTGGTTCCAAGGCTTATGTCAGATCCTTAACTAATGGGACCTTTATGTTCAAATAAAACCGAGACTGTAGGCCAGCGTCACAGTTCAATTAAGATCAAAACACATCATATCAAGTGTCGTTGTTATAATATATGGATTGACTGGGTAGTTTACTCACTAATGTAGATTTCCAGGATGCTCATGTTGCCTGAAGCGGCTGCACATTCAACAGCCATTCTGTTAAACGACAGATCTCCATCTAAGCAACATAACAATGATGGAGTGTGATATAATAGGTACCTCCTCCTCATCTGATTGTCAAAGACCATATATAACAGAAATGATAACCAAGTTAAATAAAACCTGTCTATCTTACTTATACGTATGCTTCTGTTGTTATCATTGTTGACATCATTGATACATAGTCTTGACTTATTGAAGTTGAATGTCCTCGAAGACATGGTTTGTGATTCAACACACATCATACATTAAAAGTACAGTGCCTTGCAAAAGTATTCACTCCCTTGGATGATTTCCCATTTTTTGCTTTTATAAATGGAATCACGGTCAATATTATTTGTCTTTTTTTGACAAGAATGAACAAAAAAAACGTCAATGTCAAAGTGAAAACAAATTTCTACAAAGTAATGTCAATTAATTAAAAATAGATAATGTAAAATAAGTGATTGCAGAAATATTCACCTCCTTTAAAGTGACTGACCTAATTCAACAGAGATCACCTGAGTGCAGTGAATGTGTCTCATGTGATTGTATTATAGACACCTGTGTCTGGAAGATCCAGTTAGTGTTCTGTATTAAGTTAGTCAGTATTCCCAGTGGCTACAATTACACCATGAAGACAAAAGAACACTCCAAACAACTCCAAGAAAAGGTTATTGAAAAGTATAAGTCAGGGGATGGTTACAAAAAAAATTCCAAGTCACTGAACATCCCCTGGAGTTCAGTTAAATCCATCATTAAGAAATGGAAGGAATATGTCACATGTGTAAATGTGCCAAGAGGCGGACGTCCTCACAGACTGAGCAGAAGAGATGGTAGAGACTCTGCATACAACAACTTTCGGCTGGGTTCTTCACCAGTCAAAGTTTTATGGGAGAGTGGCAAAGAGAAATTAAATCTGGACTAGAGTTCACCTAGAGACGTGGGAGAATCCAAGGTCAACTGGAAAAACACTGTGAAGCACGGTGGTGGTACCATCATGCTGTGGGAATGCTCCTCAGCACCAGGCCCTGGAAGCTTCTAAAGGTAGAGGGTAAAATGATTGCAGCAAAATACAGGGAAATCCTGGATGACAATCTGATTCAGTCTGCAACAGAACTACAACTTGGTAGAAGGTTTATTTTACAGCAAGACAATGACCTAAAGCTTACAGTGAAAGCTATACAGAAATGGTATAAAGACAACAAGGTGGATATTCTGGAGTGGCTGAGTCAAAGCACAGACCTCAGTCCAGTAGAGAATTTCTGGCTGGACTTGAAAAGGACTGTTCATACCCGATCCCCATGCCATCTGACAAAGCTTGTGCAGTTTTACAAAGAAGAATAGAGTAAAATTGCAGTGTACAGATGTGAAGCCCAATTGAGACCTGACTACACAGACTCAGTGCTGTGATTGTGGCCAAAGGTGCATCTACTAAATACTGACTTGAAGGAGGTGAATATTTATGCATTCACTTGTTTTACATTATCTGTTTTTAATATTATATTATATTATATTATATTATATTATATTTATAAAAGCAAAAATGGGGAAATCCAAGGGGGTGAATAATTTTGGCACTGTATATCAGACAAACAGGAAGACATTTAATGAGCAATGCAGTGAGTTTCAGTAACTGCACATACGTGAAGCCAAATGTATGAGAACCATATTTGTGTGATCATTGTGTCCTGTTTTTCAGACACAAGTAGGAGATGATGTGACATGTTGTGATGATGGATGAAACACTGTTGTTAATCATTCATTTAAAATCACATCAGAAGTGCAGATCTCTCGGATATGATTCATGTAAGCCACAGTATTTTCCCCAAAATCTGTAGAAATAAACGCCTCATTCCAAGGTCATGAAAACATAATGATTCTTATTTTCAGGCGATTACACACTAATAAAAACATGAATACTATTATATTATTTTCCCTCTGAATCCCCCTAAATGTCACAAACTGCAGCTTTAACATTTCGTTTAAACTTAAACATTCGTCTCTGCTGAGGTTGAAAATAATTTCCTGCTCGTTTTTTCCAGGTTGAAGCTCATATTAACCAGCTTTCACACGGACCATGAAGGAAAACGGTGCATGTAGGGGGAAGTGGGCGGTACCGTAGAGTGGCGGCGGGCGGAGCCACGGTATGCAAACGATCCACGCCCCCAAGCGCCTTTCCCCCGTGAGCGGTGACGTGAGGCGAGCGGCCCGTGTTGGTTCCAGCTGACTGAGAGAGAGAGAGTCCGAAAGAACGACGAAAATAGAGAGAAGTGTATGACAGAGAGAGAGAGAGAGAGAGAGAGAGAGAACGGGAGGGAGGGAGGAAAAGAAGAGCCATCAGCCCCATCTATCTGACTCTCACACCACTGGATATTATTATTTTTGGGGGGATCTCTTTATTTCCTTCATCTGTTCTTTTTTGCTCATATTAAATCCAAACTTTTGTCATTTTTTTCCATCTTGAAGACTTCTCCCTCCGCCTCGACTCGACTCTATCCTCCTTTTTCTAATCCTCTTTCTCCACTCACTGCACGGGACTCCAGACGCTCATTTCTGGCGTTTATTTTCTTGTTTTCGTCTCCGGAGTAGAATTCTCGGAGCGAGCGAGCAGCCGAGCGCCCGACCCGACCGTGAGGCTGCGTTGAATCTCCGCGGACTCCAAGGGGGCTTCGCTCCTGCGCCTGGAGGATTCGGTTCCTGTGTTCATTTATCAGCGCGGAGTTTGTTAAAGAGATCCTGTGAAAGCGGCAGCTCCTGAGGGATCATCAGCCCGAGAGGATGATTTGGACTCACACGGTCAACATGGTGCCATTTTGGAGATAAATTTTCTATTGTGTTTAATTTCTTTGCATTGTTTTTTTCATGGGACGGGCGGGAAAGCGGGGAATCAGGTGGAGATCTTGTGCGTAAACACCTGTCCGCGCACCTTTGACGGCGCGCCTGTCAATTATTGCTAATTGGATTATTTTGATCTTGAACTCAGAGTCTGCAGGTCGCTGCCTCTCCTCCCCCCGTGCCTCCCCTCCTCACCTCCCCCTCCTCCCCTGGAAGTTATGTCAAGGCCTCTCACTCAGCTCTTACCGCCGGATCTCCCTGCCGGGGCCACCAGCCCCCAGTTTGGGGCCACCAACCCGGCTGGAAGTGGCCCCCAAGGCAGCCACCTGACCTCCATGACCAACCTGAAGTCTCTGCTTCAGCTGCCAATCAAGGCCGACCAGAGAGCCAAGGACTGCTGCGAGATGAAAGGTGAGCATGCGCACGTGTGCATGGAGCTACAGACAGTAAAGTTTTTAAAGGGTGTGTGTGTGTTGGTGGTGGGGGAGATGGAAATACCTGCACCGCATTGGAAGATCTAATAAGAATGGAGTCTATAGGAGGTCTGTGTGCATTAAATGATGTGAGCAGCACACACCTTTTAAGTATTTATTTGTGATATTATATTAATTTATTTCAACCTTTATCCATGTACAGGCCTCATGTACAATATTGTCAAGAATAACCAGCAACAACTGTGATAAAAACACTAAAAATAGTCAAGAATAAAAAGTCGGAGAAACAAAACAAAAACAACAGGAGGAAGTTTATATTAGTGTTTCTATCAGACGTGATAAATACGAGATCCTAAAATCCAACTGAAGTCTGATAAACAATGGTGATACAAACCTTAGATAGCAAATGCTTATGAATTTTAATGCAGATTATGAACATTAGGTGCTGTAATATTAGTGGTGGTAAAAACACTAAACAGTAAGGAATAAAAAGTAACTGAAGGAATTACATGAAACAAAACAATAGAAACAAACAACAGAAGGCAAATATAGGGAACTGTAGTGAATTTATGGCTGAAGACATAAATTATATAAGGCATAATAAAATATAAGGTGTAATAAACATATAAACATTATCTCTAAATGCAGCTTAGATGCATTTGAAGATCCTGCAAATGACATTTAGGAATATGATTATAATATGACATAAGAGACAAAACAATGATAAACGATAATAAAGCAGCATAAAGTGGTTGGAGAGCATGTACTGGATGTGCTTGCAGAACCATCACATGCAGGAGTCTCTCCGTGATTATTCAGTGCTGTATGTGTGTGTGCATGTGACTGAGTGGGTAGGTGTGAGTGTAAAAGAGAGAGAGGCCCTGCTTCTCCAATACACACACAAATACACACTCACATGCACACTCTGTTTCCACTTTCCTCCTTCTGCTGGGTTTGATATTAAATGTTTCCTCTTGCATTCAGTGTTGAAATGCTGTGATCAGGAGGGAGGGCGAGTAAAAAAAGCAACACAATCTGGAGTGCGTGCCTTCACAAATACAGCAGCAGCAGCAGCAGTTTGTGTTGAACGTGAGGCTGGTCTGTTTAAATAAAGGTTAGTGAGTGGGATTGAATTGTTTCCCATCTACAAGCTGCCATGACAAATATTAACCAGGCTGCCTGTTCTTCCTCTGCTGTGGGGATGTCATAACTCGGAGTCAGCTGCTGTCACACGCTCACGTCGGTTTGGCTCGGCTTATGAGGACACTGGAACGTTATGTCAGCTGTTACAGTCACAGCTACATGTCTTTTATTTATTACAACTGTACAGTAAGATGTGTATCTGCTGTTCTCATATGAGCAGAAGGCCTTAAAGTCCATATAAAACTGGACACACACAGAGAGAGGGTGAAAAACAAAGAGACCCTCCTGTGAACATACTCCCTGTTGTTTGGTGGCCCCTGGTGGCCTGTTTGTGCACAGCAGTTGAGGTTTTTTCCACTTTGTATGAGGAGGAGGAGGCGATGATGGTGAACACGGCTGACAGGCTCTCCATGGAGTCAGAAAGCAGCTCAGAGGCCCGGGCGGCCTCGTTGTCAGCGCCCATAGAGCGCAGATTCTGCATCTCCTGTAATGATAGATGATGCATTCAGGGGCTGTGGTTTCAGGAAGATGTGTGTGTCTACTGCAGGATGTTTTCCTTTTTCTTTGCCCGTGGCTCTCAACGCCTTTTCTTTCCCACAAAGCAGAGTGGATGTTTCACTCCTTCACCCTCCTGCTTCTCCCTGGCTGGCTTTGTTTGACGCCTTCACAAACACCCACTCCATCTCGCACATCACTCTCTCCTTCTCTCTCACACGTCTTCGAGTTTTCCCTCTCACACTCTCCTGTCTTGCTCTCTTCTCATCAGATCCGTCGACCTACACTCCTGCAGTCCCTCTGCTCATTTCAGTGTTCTCTCTTGTGCTCAGTTTTAGCTTGTATACACTCTCTGTCCTCTTTACATTTTATTTACATTCTTTCCATGTCCAAGTCTTTTCCCATCTACGCTTGAGTTTGTAACATCTCTTTCTTTTCGTCTCTGTGCTGTGGTCAGCCAGTCCGCCACACACTAATGACTTGTCTACTTCAGTTCAAAGTGTCACATCACTTGGATTAAGATGAGACACATCCACATAGTCCTAACATCATCTCCATTCTACTAATGCTCTATCCCACTGCTTTGTCATTTCCTTTTTAGTTTCTTTCCCCTAATGAATCCAGATCAGGTTCTGAGTCTGGTAATGAATCCAGATCCAGATCCAGGTAACTGTTAGAGTTAGAGAGACATCAATCAGATGATAAAGATGTCGATCATAACAGACATAACAAAGGCTTTAACTCTCTCCTCTTTTGCTTGTTGTTCCTTCTGCTGTTTTTCTTTTCTAATCTTACGTCTTTATGTTTTTTAATCTCTTTAAATTTCCGGATGCTCTCGTCGCTCTCTGCCTTGTTCCCTGTTTCTCATCAGTCTCTCACTCTGTTAAATGTGCTCTTTTATTACTATTTTATTGAGTTTTATTATTCAGTGTTCCATTTACTGAACATGCACTTTTGGCAGCATAATTCTTCAGAATAATATTACAAAAGGACACAAAATAATCGATGTGGCTGTTTCCACACAGTGGTTTCATGATGTTCAGCTGCTGCTCTCTTCTTATTTTATTTATTCTGGTTGTTGTTTTATTGATGTCTAAAGTCTATAATCTGTCTTTCCATTGGACTGCCACTCTCTCTGGGAGATCAGAGTGCAGGGTCAGTCCAGTCAACTTTATTTATGGATGCCTTTTAATGATTGCAACTAAGTGCTTTAGAGAAAGCAGAGGACAAACCTCTGCCTGCGCTTAACAAACAACAACACTGAGCCTCACTTTGTTTACTGATTGTTTATCTTCTTACTTTGATTTCTAGAAAGTGTAGTGCCAACTTAACAACTGGGTCAGAAATCCTGGCGGTTGGAGCTTCGTATATGATGACAAGACTGACTGTGTTTACGTACACGTGCAACTTGACTAATGCTTTTTGAAAAAAAGTCAAAATTCTCTGATTTCTGGTACTTGAATTTGAGTATTTTCTGTTTTCTTTACTCTGTGACAGTAAACAGAATATCTTTGGGTTGTCAACCAAACAAGACACTAATCACCAGCTTTTCATCATTTTCTGAAATTTTATTAAACTAAACAAGTAGTCAATTAATCAAGAAATTGATGTGAAATGAAAATGATTGTATAGTTTCAGCCCTGGTTAGAATACACGTCTCATGGTGTTTTCATTGCAGTTAGTTTTAAACGTTAACACAGAGCTGGATATCAACAGGGTTTTGGATATGAGTGAACATCACAGTGAGGGTTTTTTGAGGTACGTCAGTCACAGTGTGCTTGACGTTTGTCAGAGTTAGGGCTGGTCGTTACGATGGTGTATATAGAGGTGAGGCCCCGCCCCTTCTGCTGTGCACCATGGGATCTGATTCTGGAAAAAATATGAACGATGGTCAATTGTGAGAGACGGACTAACTTTTTGAACTCGTTAGAATTGTTCACATATGATGTTTGTCAATTTAAAATATAATTTTACACGTGGAGAGAGTCACAATTTGTGGTAAAGACAGTAAAGTAACATGTAGTTTAGTCTCAGTGTTAAACGTCTCAGTGAACCTCACCAAAACGACCGTTACCTCCACACATTTCACCTCAATCTTCACAATGAGAGACAAAGTATTAAAAGAGGTGAAACGACTCCAGTCTGGTCATGTTGAAGCTGCAGAGACATCTTCACTGACTCTGAACACACTGTGGACAGAGACAGTTACCATGACGACACTGATCAGAGTTTTAGGTGTATGGTCTTTATAATAACGTATTTTCACAGTCTGAAAATACGTCAGTCTCAACAGTTTTAAAACAAACCAAGACTTTATTCACTAGTAAAATTATCTTTTAAACTGACTAACTGACCGGACTGACTTCACCCCTAATGTCATTGTGACCATAGGAAAATGTATATCGTTTCATATTAGGATGCTGTGAATCACACCCTTGAGGGGAATATTTTTTGGCCACGTTGTGTTCTTCCACATGGATGCAGACAGGAAATAAACAAACACGGATACACAACACAAACTGTTCATAAGTTCAGAAATAAAAAAGAAAATATCATCCGATGAGCAGTGTGGTTATTTTGAACCATCTTTTGAAAGTGAAAGTTGAATTGAGATGGTTGTAATTTTAAACTCTTCTTTATTGTCAGAACATGACGCTCAACCACTGCCTGTAAACAATGCTAGTCGTCATCTTCTTCTTCTTTTAGACACAACAGTGGCGTATCGTCGCTATCTACTGGGCTGCAATGTGCGCAGGTGTGTTGCAGAAAAGATCTAAACATTAAAATTATATTTATTAAACATTTGAACATAATGACTGTCACTGCACATTATCAGGGCCTAAAGACTTTAAACAGTTCAGTTATTTTTTCTGATAAAGACAAAAGACAAATCGATGCATCCCTCATTTTATGTCTGCCACTAAATAAAGTAGAGCGTGTATAGAATAACAACAGGCTGTAGTAACCAATCAGAACTGAGAATGACACCAAGTCCTGTAGTAATCATCATCGTGGAAACCGATTAGTAGGTAGGTTTTCCATAATTAATCTTATTTGTGTTACAGTTTTTATTTTATGGGCACCTATACGGAGCAGTCACAGGATTCTTTTTAAGGGTGAAAAATGTAATATTTAGTCCATGTCAGTGTAATCGGCTCCTTCTATAGACGTGGTCCTGAAGATGGGACCCTGTTGGAGGTATTTTTGTGCTTTGTGGTTGTGTTGGATAAAACCTGGGACCATCTGTTTAACACTTTTCTCTACACTTTATCAAAGCTCAGAGTGGAAAAAGCAGTGAACGAGCTGGAGTTGGTCCAAGTAAATAATGTGTACACAAATCTGCAGAACTCTGCCAAATTCAAAACACTCATATAATCTAGAATCGGGTAAACACTTCTGACAGTAAAGTGTTATTTACTGCTCCAATGGTTTCCTTCACTTGATTAATTAAAAGTTAGACCTGCTCGTCTAAATCAGTCATTTTTAAAGAGACTTTTTCCATCTGTGTTTGGATAAAAGAACTGTGAATGTGCTCCCTGCACAGTTTCAATGTAATATCAATAAATCATCACCACATTAGTGTGAAGACAGTTTAATTATAGTAAACACTTGAGGATGAGATGAGCAGTTTTTCAGAGTGTATTCGAGTCACTTTTGGAATTAGTTTGAATCCTTAGTTAGGAATTAGTTTGAGAACATTTTCACTCTTGGAAACTGAAACTCATTCAATCTGACGCTGTTGTTTGTCACAATACATAATATGTGCCACTAGACACTGAATTTTAATAAATGGCTCAACTTTAATAATTGGATTAAAAAATTGAATTTGAATAACATCATTTATTAGTTTGTAGTTCCAGTAAATATCAATTCCAATATTTTGAAATTGTCACATTTCATCTTCAGTATTTATCAGAACTTATATTGGAGGAGGAGGAAGTTTAATTTCTTTGTTTTTTAAAAAAATAAAACACGTTTCTGGATGTTGACATAGAATCGTGTCTTTAACAAATGCCTCCTTCCTTTTCTCCAGACAAAGACAAACCGTTGGACTCTGACGAGGATTCGATGGGCGTCGGTGCCGGAGGACCCGGTGGGGTCGGAGGAGCCGGGTCCGGCCCCCTGCGGCCCAACTCCCAGTCTGCTTTCCTGGGCCCTCTGCTGTGGGAGCGGACCCTGCCCTGTGACGGGGGACTATTCCAGCTGCAGTACATGGACCTGGAGGAGTTCCTCACCGAGAACGGGATGGGGATGCACAGTAACGGACCCAGCTCCACCAACGCCCAGATCCCTTCGCAGGTAAGACCACTTGGGACCACCTGGGACCTAAAGCCTATGTGGAACTGTCACAATATGAAGTTCCTCAAATGACCACTTGAGTCTGGCTCCAAAAGTGAGTCAGTCCCTGTAGATCGTCAACTCCCCCTCCCCCTTGACAGCAGAATAAACATGTTTGGATTCAAATAAACTCACCTGTTTAAATTATATTACAATTCTGCTGGAAGTGACAGAGAGACATTTGAAGTTTCTCTTTACTATTCGGATGCACCGATCCAATACTGGATATCGGTCTGATACTGATCCAAACACCTGGTTCAGGTATCAATGGCTCTGATAGATAAGTCGATCTGTTCAGTTCAGTTCTATGTTATTTTATGTGTTCATACTATGTATAACAAGCTACACACAGAACACAATCATATCATATAAAAACTATTAATGACCAATAATTAAAATATGTAACTCATTAAATGACTTCAATGTTCTACAAAATAAATCCTTACAAATATAAATCTCCTCTTACATCAACATCAAAGGGACTGAACTTTAGAGATTTAACTCAATAATGGTTTTTACCAAGTTGCTGGTGCAGGATTATTTTACATTTTGTGTCACAACGTTATAAAGCCACGCTTAAAGTGAACAGACTGAGCCCAGTCTCCTCCACAACGTGAGACATACAGATTAATTAAACACTTGCGTTCAATCGGTACAAAGTCTGAACATCAGTATCAGATCGATCTTTAAGTTAATTGACTCAAACATACATTTTTCAGAAACTGGAAGCTGGTGGATAATTAACGCAAGGAAAATCCAACATTATCACCAGTACAGTAAGTTCAGTTATTTAACTAACCATAACAAATAAGCAGATGATGACAGTCCTGTAGACCTGGTCTGTTGGGACTTGCAATGAGGCTCACTAACTTCAGGTGCTTTCAGACCTCATTTGGTCTTTCAGACTTCAAACCAAATGTTCAGGTGTGAAATCTCACCTGGACCACAGTATGGACCAAACAGCCAGAAGAGGTGGTCTCACAAGTTACACAAGGCACCAGTAAACAAAAGAAGAAAAACAAACGGAAAGAAACATGCCAACGTCAGATGCTTCTTCATTTTTAAACCAATCAATGCCAAGTACAGGGAGACACAGCGCATGTTTAAGGCTCATTTAAGCTCTTCTATGTACTTAAAGAAAGATCTGTTTCAAACCATGGAATCGTCACTGCCCACATACATCTGTACGGTCTTTACGTTGGCATGAACGTTAAGTAATTCATCTTCTAGAGGGCAGCGAAGAGTGAAAAGTATCTGATGACTCTCATCCAACAAATAATGTGATGGTGGAGGAGGTTGTAATCATGTTCATGTTAAAAAGAGGAGGTTAAAAGTGGAGACAGAGTTCTAAATGGCAGTGGTCTGTGACGATGCTAATGTTGTTTTGTTTCTTCGTTGAGTCTCGTCAGAGATCCTGTTGGTCTCAACTATTGGCAAAACTGCCCCCGTGGTTTCTGGTGGTTCTGCTCTGTTTCATCTGTATCTGTAGCTTTGAAAAGACATGCAGAAACATGGATGAAATGAGCACATAGTACAGACAGAAGGTTCCATCTGTATCTGTAGTTAACGTTGAGAATAAATGACCCTATGCCGTTCCCAAAAATGCAGTGTGAAAGCAAAACTAACCAGAATCTCTGTATATGGTGTAAAACACAAACCTTGGTTTGGACTTTCAGGTATAAAAACGCCCTTAGAAATGAGTGAAGGCCACAGATATTTAGGAGATCAGGAGACTTCGGTGCAAAGCCTTTGTGTGATATGTTACGAAGTCACCACCAATGTGTATTTTAGTACTTCATCTATTTTTATATCAGTATGTTTATGTAAAAATCAGCTTCTATCAATAGATTCCATGTTATTTGACTAGATTTATCTTTTCTCATAACTACGAGATGAGGATGTCGTATTTATAACATATGGTGTCCATGTGTAATGCGTAAATATATAGTGATTGGACCAGGTTTTTAACGTATTTAACTGGTTTTCACCCACACTATTGTCTTCCATCGGCCCAGAGCTCCCAGTCAGCAGTGCCCAACCAGAGCTCCCAGTGCCCTCCCTCTTCTCCTCCGCCCTGCTCCTCCTCTTCCTCCTCCATGTCTTCTTCATCATCCTCTTCCTCACTGCTGGGCCTGGAAACCGTTCAGCCACCGCCACCGCCACAGCAGCAGCAGCAGCAGCAGCAGCAGCAGCAAGGCATGATGGGAGGACCTGAGTGTCTACATGGTGAGTAATTGTGGGCGTCAACATTGAGCTGAGGGGAAATTAGAACAACGTGATGATTATGATTCATCAGCAGCGATAAAACTGTATAGGATTAAGACCAACACCTTCGACCTCCTTTGACATTTTTACTTGGAGTCAGATATGAATATAAAGCTGCACATACAAAGGCCTTGATTTTACACTAACAACAATGCAAACACATGATGCATCACGTTAATGAAGCCGATTCAAGCACTTTGACACTTTCAACAATAACCAGAGTGGATTTTCTCTGATTATAACGCCCTGTTCTCCGGCCCACCTCATCTCTCTCCAAGTTTTCATCCGTCACATATTCATAATTTATTGTTTCCTCTCTCTGCTGCTTTTGATGTGAACCAGAACTACCAGAACATCAGTTGGGTTTTTCTGTGTGTGTCGTTCTCTTTTCTGTCTCACAAGTCTGACAACTTCCAATCCTGACTAATTGAAACCATGGAGCCATTCTTTGTTCAGCTGACGGTCATGTTTTTGTCTGTGAGCCATCGAATGAATCATCGCAGCTAATTTCATGATGATTTATTGATGACAGATTGCCACACATTTTTGTAAATGTTCAGGGTTATATAGATGTTTAAAAGAAGGATGAGACAATGAGCGAATGAGTGAGTATTAGGAGATGGAGAAGGAGATGTTTGAGTCCTGTGAGAGACACTGGATTTTCACATCAATGTTTTATTATTTATCATAAGAATTAAGCATTTTTTTAATTGAACCAATGGCAAAGCTGTTGCATTTCTGTTGCAATGAACCATCCTTTTATTAAGATTAATTGAATTTTATTGACAGTTTCTGGTTTAAATCCTTCACACATACTCTGCAACACACAAAGCAAAAGCACAATGTGCTTATTTAAAATGCAAGAAATACTGGTTTCATATAAGTTGAAGTTTTACTCTGAAGGTGGTGAGGACTAGGAGTAGCCCAGTTTGCTTTGTGTCAGGATAAAACCACCACGAGATTCAGTACACACTCATTTACACACAGCCTTATACATTGATGTTCAGTGGCCAGATTCCAGTCCTTCCTGGTTTTTCTCCTCCGTCCCTAAACGAACATAAACACACAGTGTGGAGAATTAATCTGTCTGATATATTCTGATCAACTTGTCACATATCAATCACCTAAAAGTATGTTGCCTATTATAACATAAAATATTCCATCATGACAAGGCAACACCTTTGGCCACATCTGGACGCTATGTTTTCTATTTCGAGGTCAGATGTTTCTCTTGGTCGTATTCTGCATCTCCATGTCGTAAACTCAGGGGCAGAATAAAAAGGGCCGTGATACTTGAATGACGACTGTTTTCAGTTTTCTGTATTTATTGAACCAGATGATTCGTATGCTGGGATTGGAGAGACACGACCGTTTGATGGATTGCATGTGAATGCTGTCGTAGGATGATTTCTGTGCCTGAATCTGTGCTGGTTTCTACGATAGATGGATAAATGAAGGGCAGTGTGATTAGTGATGCACTCACCACAGATCACTACCCCTAAAATTAAATATTCAGTATGAAAACTGTTCCTCTTTACCTCATAGATCTATAGATATATTGATCTGCAACCTATCAACCTGTTTACACATGTTTCTACCAATGAAAGTTACCTGATTAAACACACCTGGATGGAAACCTGTTTTCAAGATGGGACTTTTTCCAAGTCTTGATATGAACTTGTGTTGTTTTCCCTTCTTGTTTTTTTTTTGTGTTGACTGGACGGTTCGTTTCCATTGACCGTGTGTGTATTCATCAGAGTCTATGGAGCAACATCTAGTGGCCATCAGCAGTATTACACTTTAACAAACTAAAGGATTGGCCTAATTTTTGAGCGGTGGTCGTTGCCCCTTGTTTCATAAACAGATGTAATAAATATTACATTAGTAAATGTTTCTTTGATCACCATGTTCCCTGTGGATGTGACGACCAGTTACAGAGACTTGAAGCCACTGAGCTGAGAAACTGAACGCAAGTAACGCAGGTCTTTACTAACTGCTCCTGTTGACGTCTTCGTAAACTGTTGTAACTAAAACATTAGTAATGGTTACATTTATTGAGATAATTGAGATTTCCTGAATCTTTCCACTCTCCTGGTTTTCAGAGTTGTGTTTATGTTGGTTGCTACTTCCATACTTGATAGGTTTTTCATAAAATTTGCATACAGGATGCAGAAGTAATGTGAAGAGTTTGGACACAGCTAAAAGCAGAGAGGGACAAAAGAAAGGAAGAGAGAAACTGCCCAACAGGATCCAACGCTGAGATTTCTGACTGGAACATTTTGTTTGTCTTTTTATTCTGAGTCATAAACAATAAAAAGGAGATGTTTCACTGTTCCAAAGCTACAGAGCAGCTGAAAAGAAGAGAAAGGATTGGAAAATGAGCCACAGAAGAGAAAAGCATGAAAGGAAGCAGCCGAGCCTCAGCTCGTACAGAGGAATGAATACCACTGATACTGCTGCAAGCTCTCAGTGTGTGTGTTCTGTCGATGTGCCCCGAGTGCCTCTGAGAGTCTATGAATATACACAGCAGTGTGTGTGAGTGTGCACGCAGGCCTTTATACGTGCACAGTGTGTGTGTGCAGTATGTGAACTTTGAACATGCATATGAGAGCGTCCTCTTTGTCTCAGCATTTGCATGCAACTGTGAGAGCTTTAATGTGAACATCTTTCTGTGTGTGTGTGTGTGTGTGTGTGTGTGTGTGCGCACTCTTTATTCTGAATTATAAACACGTGACTGGGTTGAGCATGATGCATCCAGCCAGAAATCCCTCAGGTCGTTGTGGAGCTGAAGTGTTACTACAGAGCTGCAGAGAGAGAGAAGCAACCGGAGGAAGAGATGGAAAATAGGCTGGAAATAATAACCTGAACCACATGCACATGTTTAGTCTGATTTCAAATCATTCTGGGCAAAAATGAACATGTTTCAGAGGGAGCAAAACATAAAACTGGACTGATGAGAAATGAAGCCTGTTTGTTTCTTAATATGCAGTAAATCATATAAGCTGAAGTGCACAGATAAAACACACAGCTGTGATTATAAAGCTACACGTGAAACCTACAAGAGCTTTCCTCTTATTTCAGCATTAAATATTAGAGCAAACTTTGCATTTTCTGTCTCGATTTTAGCCTGAAAACCTTCCCCTAAATAGAAAAACACCAAACACCTGGGTTTTAGTCCCTGCGCTCCAAACGTGAGCCTGTGCTGCATGAAAACCCTTATCATCACCATTTACAGTAAATGAACTCGTCTCGTGGCTCCACATCAGATAATGCAGCCCATAATAAAAATAGAGCAAAAACAGACAGAAATGCAAATAAGCTGTTAATCACGTCCCTCAAGGATAAACATAAAAACCATAAAAACAGCTTGTGTGGGTTACATTTTTAAGTTTCACCTAGATTCTGGTTTGATGAATAGTTTTGAATTAAGATAAACAGATACAATCCTGTTTTTTTTCCTTTGGAGTCTTACTCGTAAACAAGGCTTTAAATTCACTGTTTTACTCATAAAACAAAGCTGAATGTTTAACTACATGTTGATTTTATTCAAAGATGATGTTCAGGATCTGTTCAACAGGATCATTTAGTAGATATTTGCCAAAGTTTAAAGTTTTATATTTAAAAGGAGAATCACAGTGAGTGAAATGTTCACATACTTTAACACTAGAACCACCAGGAGTCGATATAAACCTAAAACCACCACTTTACCCACAAAAATATCCTCTATCACTGTGTTCAGTTTATTTAATCATCAGCTGTGTTTTATTTGTCTGGTTTTATAATGAAACTGTCTTTAAACACTAATTACTTTACATGGACATCAGTAAAAATCTGTCTAAAATGTCACTGAAAATGGGTTTTAGAAGAAAATATTTTCGTGGTTCATAAATCTCCGTCTCTGTTATGAATGGTTTTCCCTTGGTTTCAGGAGGTGTAGTTGCTCTGTTAGTTCCAACATTTTTACTCATTTTGTGGAAGATTTAGGTGCACGGGTTAGAGCAAGAAAATTTGAATTTTTCAATTAAAATATATGTCACATCATTTTGAACAATTATTTTGACCATATTTGTGTAGAAACGTTTAGAAAGCACGAATAACACTCAACAAGCTTAAAATAAAAGTCCATCCATTAGATTTGGGGAGAGTCACGTAGTTAGTTTTGATAATCTCCAAATGGTGTCAAACCTCGGGTTCTGCTCCTCAGCCTTATCATGGTGTAAAACACAGATCACACTGCCTAAAAAAATGTCACTGCCTAAAAACTTCATGAATATTTCAACATAAACTAAAATCAGTGGTTAAAGGTGTAAATACACATTTTCAATCTGGATTCATTTTGATTTTATTTAACATTAAGGGGTGAAATGCACCACAAAAACAAAAGTCAAAAAGTGTGAGGCCTCGATGTTTTATTTAAACATAGTGATGAAGATTGAGAGAATTTTCAAAATGAGTAAAAAAATCCTGTAAATGACTATATTTCTGATGAATAAACATGTGACGAAGCTCTGGGTCAAACCAGTGGTCACGTTTTCAGACTTTGTGATAAATACAAGCCGCTGTCGATTAATATGATGTTCACTTTAACGTCCAGTTTAAAATCCCAGTCACTTGAGGATCTGCAGGTTATGTTTTCTGGGTTCAAACTCATGGGAAAGTGAAGCTGAATGACTTGTATTTGAAATGTTATTGACTCAGAAATCTCAGCATTTTAACCTCAGATTCTCGAGTTCCTTCAAAGATATGAACTCACCGAGCTGCAACTTTTCACTTTTCACTCAGCAGCTAAAACGAGTTCATCACAGGAGATGGTTTAACACACAAGGCTCCTGAAGGAAATGTGAAAAACCACCTTGACCCGGTCGCCTCGGGCTGGTCGCTCACCAGGCTTCATGGGATATATTTTGTGTTTTTAAATCTGTTGACATGAAGACACGTGAAGACACTGACAGTGAAAGCAGAAGTGGAGAAAATCACTGGGAAGTTCAGAAAAAGACAGTAATAGAAACTTTTATTAACATCAATAGGAACAAGTTGGGTTTGTTTATTGTGTCATGATAAAAGATTTTCAGTTGAATCTACATGTGCATTTTCACTGTATGGGAACATGTTTGAACAGCTACAATAAGTAAGTTTAAAGCTCTTTACTACTGTGGAGGTTTTTATTGGTAATAGTGCAGTGAAGCTGCAGTAGGACCCTGTTTCTACTTTTTTCATCTTTTGACACATTATTAGGATACTCACAAGGTGTTTGGTCACATTATTCAAATGAGTTTTGTCTGTAAATGCTGAAGACCAACTTTAATATGAATTTAAGGCTGTTTTAAACCTATTGTTGGTTTGTTCTGGTCTGAAGACTCAATACAGACTCCCACTTGTAGATGACTGTTGAAACTGTTGAAAGGTAGAAAAAAGTTCCTTGTTGTTGTCATCCATCTGAAAACACTTTTAATGCTTTCATTTATACTGACCAGCACAGCCACCGTGGTTCTCAATCAGGAAATAGGCAGAATAAATGCCAGTCACTATATATAATTTCCCTGATTTGTCACGTGACCCTTTCCTCATCGTCACATGACATGTGTTTCAGGTGTGGTAGAATGAACAGATTATTTCTGAAACTTTGCTAAAACAACATTTTAAAATGAACATGCATTAGTGTGGATCAATGGTTCAGGACCTGGTCTCCAAAGTGAGTCCAGTTGTTGAGTTTGTTCCAGTGTAATACTGCTGACGGCCACTAGATGCTGCTCCATAAAGCCCTGGCTCCATAGACTTCCATTGA
>JAPQRN010021789.1:0-33147 GCA_037367275.1 Coranthus polyacanthus | reverse complement strand
ACTGTAAAGCCCTTTGAGGCAAATCTTGATTTGTGATATTGGGCTATATAAATAAAATTGAATTGAATTGAATTAAATTGAATCTGACTCCAGCAACTCTGTGCATTTCCTGAGTAATTTTTCTATCACCAGTCAACTGGATCTATTAGACTCGTGGATGAAAATGAAATGTGACAATATTGAAAAGTTGGGAAAGACTTTCAAAATTTACTTAAAAGTTACTTAATTTAATTTAAATCAAGTCATATCTGAAATCAAATGGTTATTCAGTTAGAATGTTACTTTCTGTACCTAATGGTAAAGGAATTATAGTTACAAAATAAATTAATCTTTGTTCAGGTACCTGAATGTTGGTAACAGGGTTGTGCCAAATATAGCAAATAACAAATAAAACATATAATAATAATTATGCCTTTGATGCATGAGCTGAGCCAATCAAGTTTTTCATTGTTTATTACCTATTATTGATGTATACATAAAAAATTGAATTGTTTATTTTTCAAAAAATTTTGAAGCCCAAACGGTCTTCGGTATCTCAACTTTGTCCTGTCTTAATAATTTTAGCGTTTTACCAGTTGTGTTTTTCACACTGTTGTTTTTTTTTTAATTTGAATTTTGAATTATTATTCCATTTCATCTGCTTTACTGTTTTTGTCATGGCCCTGCTCCCCTTCACCTGTTGTTCCTTATGTCTCATCAACCAACTCACCTCACCTGTGTTTGGTTCTCCCTCACTCCCAGCACACTGTACTTTGATCAGGTTGATTACCTGCACACACAGCTGCCTCCGCTCCTGGGCCGGCCTCTGCCTGGTCCTGGCCAGCTAAACACTACAACTAAACAGCCCCATGACAGTTTTACCCCCCAAAAAGAGAAACGGAACCAAGACAAACGAACACACTACTGCAGGTTCAATGTCATTTCGCACTTTGTTTATGTTAACCATACATTGATTTTGTTTTCTTTCTTTAGGTAGGATATTTTGGGTTTTGGTTTTGGGGGGCCTAACACATGGCAGCCTGACTCCCTGGTGGTGGTTTTCCTCACAACTCCCCTCAGTGAAGAGCACTCTGGGCTGGAGTACAGTATCACGTGGTACATAGTTTAGGACCCTTCTACTCCCTCTCGTCCTTTTGGCTGCAGCAAGCCCCATCCCTGTTCCTAACTCCCTCCTGCCTTAGCTGCAGGTTTTTTGGACCTTCATTCCCTTAAAACTAGAGCAATGAGCAAGTGTTTATTTGTTTTCAACTACTTGAATTACAAACCTTTTTTGTTGTTTTAGATTATTGTTAATTATTATTGTTAAAAGTTACTGTATGGAATCACGTCTCCAGCCAGTGTGTGTGTTTGAACCTGTGTGACCTTTTTAGTGGTCTGAAACTGCCTTTTAAAAAAAGTACTTCCAGGGGTGAAATTCCCAGGTGGCCACAAAATGACTTGAATTGAACTAACTCATTAGGTTTTAGTGTACTGGGGAATCCCGGAGCCCTAAACAAGACATTTGGGCCAGCCCTAGTATTAAGCAGTTTTTCATCAGGTGTGAAGAGTGAAGTACTAGATCACTTGAAGGGCTACCAAAATTAATCATTTTAACTAATAGATAATCACATCATAATCACACAGACACCAGGGAGGATGCATTACTAGATGCAATCCTGATGATGTACTACTTTACTTGAGGGAATTGCTATTTTTGTCCCCTCAAGTAATTACAGAGGTAATTGTGAATTAATGTCACTGATTAAGTGCCATCATTATATTCAGAGTAAATCAGGAACAATGCATTAAAGATTCAATTTCACTGCAGATTACACACACTGCAAGATTTCACGGAAACCTTGCGGTGAAACTGCAGAATGTAACCCCATGCCTCATCAACCACTATGGTGGCTGCTAAAAATGCAAAAAAATAAAAGGACCAGTTTTGTTTTGGGCTTTGTGCTTAAAGCTGCAGTGCTTGAAAGTGTTTGTGTTGGGTTTTTTTTAGCATCACTGGGCAAAAAATCAATACTTTCCTGTATATTGTAAGTCAACTACAAGTGGTCTGAGAGGACAGGAGACTTCTGCACTTACTGTTCGCCTGGTTTTTCAGACTGTAGAAAATCTACACTGTGATGTGCAGATTTTATCTAATCACAGCCGTTTTCAGACAGGTGAGACGGTTAAATATGTGATTGACAGCTGTAATTACCGATCGCTGATCAGAATCTGTGAGAAGCAACCTGGGTGCGATTCTACTGCTCAATGCGGAAGCTTGGAAAAGTGGCTTCACTTGTCCATAGTAGCAGAAAACAATGTTGAGTTATCTGTATATTTAGTCTGTAGATTTGCAGAAGGAAGATGTGTATT
The DNA here is from genome assembly GCA_037367275.1 of Coranthus polyacanthus. Classification (NCBI taxonomy): domain Eukaryota; kingdom Metazoa; phylum Chordata; class Actinopteri; order Kurtiformes; family Apogonidae; genus Coranthus; species Coranthus polyacanthus. The sequence continues at coordinate 30,798 of JAPQRN010021789.1, read as the reverse complement.
TTCAAAACTCAGATGTTTTTTACTCCTGATTTTGGCTCCTGCAGCTTTAAGGGGAAATGGAATGATGAAAAATTATCAGAGCAGCATACTCCATATAAAGCAAAATATAACAAATACACAAATGTATTTATTTGACAACACAGTTAATACCAGAATGCAATCATTCACTTTTAAAATACAACTCAAATGTTCATGAAGTTGTTGAATGTGTATTTCTGTAACAGTTAGAAGAAAGAAAACAGACTTAATATATCTTGATTAGGTAAAACAGGTTTAAAAATATACAAAACAGCCATGGTAATCATTGCTTTAAAAAGCAGAACATTTGAACTTTAGAATCGCAGCCCTCTATGTAGGTAATTCTGTCACTGGAACTCCTAAATCTACAATTAACAGTGCTGGCTATTCAGCTAAATGCAGTAAGAATTTCTGTTCCCCACGTATATAGTTCCAATCTGCTTTGCAATCAGTTCTTTCACCCAAATCTGCACTTGTAGTCAAAGGAGGAAGTTTCCTAATTAAGAAAACTGTTGACTTTGTTTGACTGTATAATTTGTTATTCTTGACTATCACAAAGTCGCAGCAGAACCTTTTACAAAGGAAGTTGGCTAAATGGTTTTGAATGCTTCTGGAAGGCCTGCTGAAAGATATGTTAGGTTAAGAAAATGGAAGACTGAAAGAAATTACATTTTGTTGTGAACTTCTGTATGAGAATATTACTGCTTGTTTATATTACATTTTAGGCATCCCATTGCTGTCATCTTTATTCAGCCCCATGTAAGACTGCAGACCAGTCACTGTGTGTTAGGCATAAAGTATATTTGAATGTAAGACACAAATATTAGAATCAAAAATAATATCTGACCATAAAGTAAACTGCTAACGTATCTCAACACAGTATATTAATTTTATTTAAGAATCTGGAGTATTAAATAAAGTATTTACAATGAAGCAAAAAGAAATGCAAAAGAAATGGTACTAGCAGTGCAGTGGTAGAAACCATAAACTTATAATGATTTTGGCAGGACATCAGAATATGAATATTTGACTGAAAGCTGACACAGCTATACTGCTGACATCAGAAACCTACCTCACTGTAGTGGACAATGGGGAAGCATTAGTACCAGTGTGTTTAAAAGCTCTATCCAAAATCTGTAGATCTATAGGTTAATGATGCATCAATCACAATTTTAGCTCTGGTTTTAGTGTAATGCTTTATAAGTGATCAGACCCTAAAGAAGCCTTAAGAAAAGATACAGCTATTACTTATTACATTTACTTTTAGCCTTGTCCATAGAGCTTGTCCCACATTACCCTACAATTTGGAAAAGTAATTTTCCATTTGTTTTTTTTGTTGGTTACTGTCCATAACAAAATTTTTATTTAATGTCTGCAACAAATCCATAATGCTGGAGTCTGCATTAGTTTAAGTATTGTTAATGCTGTATTCATCATAACAAAACCTGGAAAAAAAATGTTCAGAACAGTATAGTTTCACTGGATTTCATTTTGCTGATTATTTGTTTTTGTCGTTCTATATCACTCTCCATGTTGCTCTCTTTGTGACTTTTTTTAACAACTCAAATAATATTCTAAATATAATACATTTTATATAAATATATATAAAACACATTGTACATTTTTACTGTCAAAAAACACACCTATTACAAGGACAAATATTACATTTGTCTATTTTGCACCACAAAGTAAAAGAGCATCATTATCATCATCATACTCATGTAATAGACTCAGTCATTAATTTAAACAAATATAATGAGGAAGTGGATATATTTTTATCTTTTACAATTCTCTCACAATTTTGGTATTAAAGTTGGTAAATAAGGGTGGATGTTTGGTGGAGTTATGTTGGGATTGATAACACAATTATTTAGTTGTCTTAAATTTGACAAACTTAAGATTATATATAATATTTTTAATGAAAACAGTAGCAGGCGTTTCATCCATTTTTTAATCTAAATATTTCTGAGTTATATGTTTGCAGTAATCATCAGTTTTGGTGATAGCAAAAATCAAGGAAATCCAAAGCATTACTGAAAAGTAAAATATCTTTTCTCACAGGTCATGTAAACAAAAAAGTAACTAAATAATTATTAAGACTTGAAGAAAAAATGGACATGCACACTACTGTATGCCAGTTTGTCTACTTTCTGAATACTCCAATCAGTCATTGTCATCTTTTCCATAAGTATTAGAACATTGTCACTGTGGAATGCTTCAAGGATCAGATTTACTCTGGAACATCTTGAAGATCTGAAAAGAAAAAAATTAAAATTCAGTAAACTAAACAAATCCCAACAGACAACCAAAAAATAGCATTGTTCTGTGCATTGTTTCTTTAATTAGACACATTTGGCAAAAAAACAGCAATAATACTATATTCATATAGTACCTTCCAAACATTGTTACACAATGTGTAAAAATAAAGACTACAACCAGGGCTGGGCAATCTGGCCAAAAGATCATATGATAAAAAGTTTTCCTCTAGTTTTCTCTAGTCTCTAGTTTTGTGTTTTTCTCATTTTGCATCGACATTACTATATTTTGACAATATCTAGATGAAGTAAACACGAGTCCACATTTTCCTGCACATCTGGGACAACTACAGTGTTCCATTAATTACATAGACTGTGGCAGTCTAATTTGTTCTGCCAGTGTTTTATAATCAATCAAAGATGGTTTTTTTTACTGTCACATAACTCTGTAAATTAGACTCACTGCATGTTGGAGTTCAGAAGACAGACCTGCAGCTCACAGACTTACATGAGTTTGTCATCATTTCTTCAGGAGCAGCAGCAAAACAAAATTTTTCACAAACTCTGCTAATGAAACACTTTAGTGTGGACAGGCTCTAAAGTATCACTCTGAACCTATGCTAGCAACATCAATGCTACAAACCAACAGGTTAGTGCAAAGCCTATGTGCAGTGTTCTGTGTAAAATGCCATAATTACACTGATAAATGGGCCATTTAAAATGAATATTAGCAGTGTAGAAACGTTTTGACAATGCTGTTTATTTTTTTTAATGACACAATCTGTACGATCCCTCTGAAAACTAGATCATATGCCAAACGAAGATCGATCACGAGGCCTAACTACAACATTGATAAAACAACTACAATTACCAACAATTAAGACAAAGTAAAATTGGAGTTTTAAATAATGAAAAGTAATGATGTGCTACTAATAGGATATGCATATCAGCCGCATATAGTTATATCAAATTAAATTAAATGATTCTAAAACTTTTATTGATTTCATGAGGACACAGAGGTGTCACTGCTGCATAAGTATATTTTATTAGGTTTTCCAGTAAATATGACTGGAGGCACTGTATGTGCATAGATCTCAAGAGTAGAAGTTGTTTTTTTCTGTTATGAGATACACTTGCAACATGTGCTACACACTTAAAATGCAGGTGGATATAGCGATCAGCTTGTCGGTCATCATTTTGTTTTGGGAAAACCATTCAATATTTTTTCACCAAACTTGCTACATTTTGTAGTTATGTGATGGAGTGGTGACTTTTGCACCCTGTGAACCACAAGGGGGTGCGAGAATGAATGCAAATGTGAATTAAGTTTATAACTTAAATAATAACTGTTTCTGGAGCGGTGCCTTTTGCTGTTGTCTGTTGACCATCCATGTTGTCCATCATTTTGCCAGCCCCAGTCCACATGTTGAAGTGTCCTTGAGGAAGACACTGAACCCCAAGTTGCTCCCACTGCTTTCACTGGTGTTTGAATGTGTGTGCAAATGGGTAAATTTAACACATTGTAAAGCACTTTGAGGACCATCAAACTACTCAACTTCTCTGCTGTCAACTAACATCACTAACAAGTACCACTTTCTGATTGTGTGGGGGCGGGGAGATATGCCATCCTCTGATGGCCCATGCTCACCGAGTGTTTAGGTGACTTTTACACTCTACACTAGCTAATCACTACTGCATAGAAAACATGAACAAAATTGACACGGGGGATTCCATTTATTTTCGGTAGCCACTTAACCCCTTTGCAGGGACTGGAGCGTAGACTGTATAAAAGAAGTGGACTGAGCTACTGTGACATCACCCATTGATTTCATAACTATCGTTTTAAAGCCAGGAGCATTTTGACCATTGCCTTCTTGGCTGATGTGACCATATTTAGACAGAGGCTGTGTGAGCATGCACCACGTGAGCTGTGTGAGCTCACACTCCATGGTGTCAGAGCCCTAATGCTAAACATTAGCTTACTGACATATTAAAATGGTAAACTTCATCAAGCATTGGCATAACAAAGTCATTTCTAGTTAGTGTAACTTATTAACAACAACTGCAGTTGATCTGTCAGGAATAAGTACCTTAATTCAATACACACGCTCAAAAAATATGATCAGGGTGGCAAGTTAGCTGTCATACACACTTGTCAATCAAATCCCGACATGGCAGACATCAAAACCTTCTATTTGCCCTTTATTGGAGAAATGATTTAACACCAGAAGACTTAATAGAGGGTCCAAATAAAATTAATGTGACCAGAATGACTCCTGGAAAAACTTCTTTAAAACTTTTTAAAAACAATTTAGACCAAATAACCGATTAAGGACATGTCTTTGGACTGTGGGAGGAACCCAGAGCATCCACAGAAAACTCATGCAGACATGGGAACAACATGCAAACTCCAAACAGAAAGGCCCTAGCTGGCAGGTTCTGGGTTCAAACCCAGGACCTTCTTATTATGAGGCGACAGTGCACTGCACAGTGGGTAGCACATGCCCTTGGTTGACATAGTGAATTATCAAAATTGTAACTGACATAGCATTTATAAGACGAGCCTGTAAAATAAAGTGTTCAGGTTGATTGTAAAATTATTATTAGATATGTCGAGGAAAAAACTCACTATCAAAGGTCCAGAAGTTTGCTGTGAGTGGTGAGTTTATTAAATAGACACACACACAGAGTGTAGGTCTCACGATAAACCGACCCAGAGAGGAATGTGCACAAGGAAGGGTGGGGCAAGAGCACAGTTTGGAATGATAACACAAATAATGTGAAGGAGGTATCCCACAGTGTCATCAAAAGGTGTAAAGGGGCAATACAGTGTCACCAAAAAGGGCAGGTTGGGATCAATATAGTGATCAAAGGTGGAGATACAATGAAGGGTCATGAAAGTGTAAGCAGGAACACAGTGCTTGCAGGCCACCGTAGCTGTGTACGTCATCAATGCTATTACCAGGGTTTAGTGGGTTAGCAGCAGTGTGTGTGTGTGTGCTACATTCAATAAAGCACATGTTCAGTTCACAGAGGAGACTTGAGACTTCCTTCTAAACATTACTGTGCAAGACACCAAATTTCAAACTTTATGGTGTTATACAGTGGGGCAAAAAAGTATTTAGTCAGCCACTGATTGTGCAAGTTCTCCCACTTAAAATTATGACAGAGGTCTATAATTTTCATCATAGGTACACTTCAACTATGAGAGACAGAATGTGAAAAAAAAAATCCATGAAATCACATTGTAGGATTTTTAAAGACTTTATTTGTAAATTATGGTGAAAAATAAATATTTGGTCCATAACAAGTTCAACTCAATACTCTGTACTCTCAATACTGTAATATAACCTTTGTTGCCAATGACAGACATCAAACATTTACTGTAGGTCTTCACCAGGTTTGCACACACTGTAGCTGGTATTTTGGCCCATTCCTCCATGCAGATCTCCTCTAGAGCAGTGATGTTTTGGGGCTGTCGCCGGGCAACACAGACTTTCAACTTCCTCCACAGATTTTCTATGGGGTTGAGGTCTGGAGACTGGCTAGGCCACAGGACTTTGAAATGCTTCTTACGGAGCCACTCCATCATTGCCCAGGCGTTGTGTTTGGGATCATTGTGATGCTGGAAGACCCAGCCACGTTCCATCTTCAGTGCTCTCACTGATGGAAGGAGGTTTTGGCTCAAAAATCTCACGATACATGGCCCCTTCATTCTTTCCTTAACACGGATCAGTTGTCTCCGGGTTGGTGGAGAGGTCCTGCCTCAAGTGGAGGAGTTTAAGTATCTCAGGGTCTTGTTCATGAGTGAGGGGAGGCTGGAACGGGAGATTGACAGGTGGATCAGTGCAGCGTCTGCAGTCATGCAGTCGCTGTATCGGTCTGTCGTGGTGAAGAGGGAGCTAAGCCGGAAGGCGAGGCTCTCGATTTACCGGTCAATCTACGTTCCTACTCTCACCTATGGTCATGAGCTTTGGGTCATGACTGAAAGAACAAGATCCTGGCTACAAGTGGCCGAAATGAGTTTCCTCCGCAGGGTGGCTGGGTGCACCCTACGAGATTGGGTGAGGAGTTCAGTCACCAGGGAGGAGCTCGGAGTAGAGCCGACTCCACGTCGAGAGGAACCAGTTGAGGTGGCTTGGACACCTGTTCCAGATGCCTTTGGGACGCCTCCCTTGGCCCTGGATAAGCGGAAGATAATGGAATGGAATGGAAAAAAAATTATCAGTCGTCCTATCCCCTTCGCAGAAAAACAGCCCCAAAGCATGATGTTTCCACCCCATGCTTCACAGTAGGTATGGTGTTCTTGGGATACAACTCAGCATTCTTCTTCCTCCAAACACGACGAGTTGAGTTTGTACTAAAAAGTTCTATTTTGGGTTCATCTGACCACATAACTTTCTCCCAATCCTTGTCTGGATCATCCATATGCTCTCTGGCAAACTTCAGACAGGCCTGGACATGTACTGGCTTAAGCAGGGGGACACGTCTGGCACTGCAGGATTTGATTCCCTGTCGACGTAGTGTATTACTTATGGTAACCTTTGTTACTTTGGTCCCAGCTCTCTGCAGGTCATTCACCAGGTCCCTTTGTATAGTTCTGGGATTTTTGCTCACCATTCTCATGATCATTTTGACCCCATGGGATGAGATCTTGTGTGGAGCCCAAGATCAAGGGAGATATCAATGATCTTGTATGTCTTACATTTTCTAATTATTGCTCCCACAGTAGGTTTATTCACACCAAGCTGCTTGCCTATTGTAGATTCACTCTTCCCAGCCTGGTGCAGGTTTACAATTTTGTTCCTGGTGTCCTTCGACAGCTTTTTGGTCTTGGCCATGGTGGAGTTTGGAGTCTGACTGACCAAGTTCAAACAGGTGCCATTAATACAGGTAACAAGTGGAGAACAGAAGAGCTTCTTGAAGAAGAAGTTGCAGGTCTGTGAGAGCCAGAGATCTTGCTTGTTTGTGGGCGACCAAATACTTATTTTCCACCATAATATACAAAAAATTTAAATTTTTAAATTCTTTAAAAACCCTACAATGTGATTTCCTGGATTTTTTTTTCACATTCTGTCTCTCACAGTTGAAGTGTACCTATGATGAAAATTATAGAGTGGGAGAACTTGCACAATCAGTCATTGACTAAATACTTTTTTGCCCCACTGTATGCCTGATATGCCAAGTCAGCATCACCAAGAAGGGTGGAAAGATGGAAAGATGTTTTAAACCATGCATAAAATGTACCAGGGGGACTTTTCAGCAAAGCTTTTTCAGTGAGGCCTGGAAAAAAAACAACTGAAATCTCAACTAACAGCACAGCAGTCCATTTTCCAAAGACCAGGGGAAGCCACCAGAATGTCTTCTTGTGAAAAAGTTTGATGATGGCCATGATGTGATGGGTGAGTAGAGGTAAAGGTTGGAGTGATTGAGAGTGAGTTTTTTCAGGCAGTCTAAAGATGCAGTATATAACCAGATAGTTTTCTATCATATCGAGACTATCTCTCCACCCAGCTACATGAATGGGACTGATCCCTCTGCTTGTATGTGTATGCATAGAGATATTTCCTAGACATGCTGGCTTGCCCGATCATGCCCCACAGTCTACCTATAAAGTACCTGTGGAATCACCATTTGTTTGATTTTCATCTGAGTTAGCGTGTAGTGTGTGTAATGATCCAAGAAGTGTATGGGTTACAGCTGTAGAGCCCTACCTGTTATATGGTAGTTTGGATGTGTGTCTGAAGGCACCACCCTGTATGCTGCAGTATTGAACATGGAAGCAGAGAAGGAGGATGTCCATGTGGCAAATATACTGCATCTCTGTGGTAGATGTGGAGATGCATCCCACACCAGCACATGTGCCCCTCCTGCCTGACTAAAGACTCGGTGTGTAAGCCGATTAATTCTGGCAGGTAGAGCTTTTCTCTGCAAAGCCACCTGCCCTATCAGGAGCTGCAGGATTATGGATGATCTGCTTATCAAGCTGCATAGAGCTGTGGCTACACAGGTCCATGTCATGCTCCTTTGCCTCTGTCACCTCTATCGTCAGGTGCAGAAAGGTTCTGGGGATTCTAGCATGTGGCTGAGATTCAGGTGGCTTCCTCACACCTATCAGTTTGAAGGAACAGTGGCATCCTTTTGGGTTGTTTGTCAATGCTTCAGCTGTGTTGGAGCAGATGCAGTCAGGTTGTTGCCAGGCTGGGGGAAGTTGCCGCTGTGTGTAACCTTCCCCATGGACCTCGGGCCCTCGTAGGAAAGTTTTATAGATGCAATGATTGCCGGCAAGGGAAATGAGAACCCACTACTCAAGCTCAGAGGCCTTCTAAGCAACATCCCCTTTCTTGACTATTCCTAACACTCAGCCAGCTGGCCTCCACTGTTAGATAAAAGGATGCCTGGTCGGTTCTGGGGGCAGACCAGTGGATTGTGTCCACCATGACACCGAGCTACTGCTTACATCATAACTGGACTCCAGAAGGGTTATCATAAGATTGTGTTTTCTCTAGAGAGACAGTAGGCCTTCAAAGTGTGCCTTGGCCACTTCCAACTGCATTCTTGAGTCGACGAGGAGCCTTACCTTTGACTGGGCATGATGCTGGCCATGGTGCAGGTAGCTCCTCCTATCTATGCAACCAGTCTGAAGGTGCCTGCTCAGTTTGAGACTGTGTCCACAGAGGTTCCACAACATGAAGGTGGTAGTTTCTTGGGGTATTCAAAGAGCCCTCTACTCTAGTTGGTTTTCGGCACATCCCCAGTAGGCTGGGGCACTGTCCATGAAGGCTGTGGGGTCATCATTGTCTGGACCAGCCACTGGGCAGACCGGAACATAATTGTCCTCAAGCAGAGAACTGCTCTTCTCACAGTCTGTGAAATTCTCCAACAAAAGGAGAGGTCACTATATCATCAGACAGCAGAGTGACAGCAGCCTACATCAATAGTCAAAGGTGCCAGGTCAGCAGCCATTCTGTGGCTGTGGGCTCACCTCCTCTTCTGCTAAGATGCACCCAGAGCTGTACATATGTGCTGGGACCAGTCAACACAGCGGCAGATGTTATGTTTAAGTGTAGATTCCATCCTCAGTTGGTAGAAGAGATTTGGCATTCAGGAGGGAGGAACCAGACCTGTTCGCTTCCAGAGAGTTGGCACATTGTTGAGAAACATTGATCCACCCCCAGACCGTGATGTTCTGGTGTATCCATGGCCCCAGTGTCCCCCAGTGCATTTTCAACGTCTTCTCCGAAGAGTAGGATAAGCAAGTTCCATGCACTGTTGGCTACCTCCAGCCTCACTAAGGAGTGAAGCTGGTTTTGGTCCACACCAGGCATGTCAAACATACGGTCCGCGGCCGGATAAAATCATCCAACGGGCCGGGTCCGGGTGCGGCATAAATTTCTGAGTATGTCAAAAAAAAAAGCGAGTCTCTAGTTCATTTCTATCAAAAGTTATGATTTTTAGAATAAATACAAAACAAATGCTCCCTCCAGCCGATAGAGGGCAGTAAATGTGTGAAAAGGCTCACGTCCAGCAGGCAGCACTGACATGAGATAGTCACAGGAAATAAACATTCACAACGTGATGGGTTCAGGTAAAAAATTAAACCGGTAATCTTGCTTCACCATTCAGCACTGCTAAACAAGTTATCGGTCAACACACCCTTCCCAAAATGGCACTGTCAAAAAAAAGAAAAGTGGACACGGAGTGCAGAGTTTTCCAGGAAAAATTGACTGAGAATTATTTATTCACAGAGGTGAATACAAAACCAGTGTGCTTGGTATGTAATCAGCAAGTTGCAGTGTTCAAAGAGTTTAATATTCAGCGCCACTATGAGACTCATCATAAAGACAAGTATGACCACTTGAAAGGACAACTAAGGAAAGACGAGATAAACAAATTGGTAGCTGGTCTGAAGAAACAACAGTCTACTTTTACTCGCAGCCGCGATATCACCAATGGGGCTGTGAGAGCCAGCTACATTATTGCCAATTAGCTGGTGCAGGCATCCAAGCCATTTTCTGATGGGGAATTCATAAAAACATGCATGCTGAAGGCTGCAGAAGCCGTGTGCCCTAAAAAGCGACCTGCCTTTGCCAATATTAGTCTAATGAGGAACACTGTCGCAGATAGGGTGACAGAACTATCAAGTGACTTGAATGAAAGAGAAAATCAAGTAATTTATCGCATTTTCAATTGCAATAGATGAGAGCACTGATGTCACAGATACTGCTCAACTGGCCATATTCATTAGAGGTGTTGATAAAACTTTGACTATCACCGAGGAGCTACTTGAATTGGTGCCCATGAATGACACCACAACAGCAGATGACATCTTCAGCTCTGTCGTTGGAGCGCTGGACAAGGTGGGAGTGGACTGGTCCAGTGCCGTGAGCCTGGCTACCGACGGTGCACCATCAATGGTCGGGAGAAAGGCAGGCGTTGCCACAAAATTCCGTGACAAAGTACAGACCGCAAATGGAGGACAAGAGTTTTGGGCATTCCACTGTATTTTGCATCAGGAGGCGTTATGTTGCAAAACACTGCAAATGGATCACGTTATGAGTGTCGTTGTGAAAACCGTCAATTTCATCAGAGCGCACGGTCTAAATCACCATCAGTTTGACACATTTCTCAGTGATAATGACATTCATGCTGGGCTACCATACCACACTGAGGTGCGGTGGTTAAGCAGAGGTGCAGTACTCAAGCGCTTCTTTGACCTATGAGGGAAAATTGGACAGTTCATGGAGAAGAAGGGACGCCCAGTGAAGGAACTTAAATGCAAGATCTTGCATTTATGGTTGATATTACACAACACTTGAATACACTTAACACTACATTGCAGGGCCGTAACAGAGTTGTCACTCAATATGACGACAGCATACGCACATTCAAGATGAAACTGTCACTGTGGGAGACGCAGCTATCCAACGGTGACACCGAGCATTTCCCTTGTCTAACAGCTGTGCGTTAGACAAGGGAAAGGCACAGGACCATCCCAATGGTGATTTGGATAAATACAAAGACAACATAGCGGAGGTTTCAGGTATTCAATGAACTTGAGAAGAAATTTCGCTCGCCATTTACAGTGAAGCCTTCTGATATGCCAGCTGACATTCAACTCGAGCTAATTGACTTGCATTGCAATTCTGCTATGAAGGCTAAATTTGGGTCCGTGGGAGTGGATAAGTTTTATCAATATCTCGTGCCAGGCTACCCCAAATTAACAGCCATGGCTGCAAAGGTTCTATCCATGTTTGGGACTACTTATCTTTGTGAACAGGTGTTCTCCGTAATGAACAATAATAAAACAAAGCAGCGCTCAAGGTTAACAAATCGACACTTGATTGACATTGTTAAATGTGCTGCTACTCAGGATTTGACACCTAATATCGATGCACTTGTGAAGGCAAAAAGATGCCAAGTTTCAGGAGCCAGCAGCAGCAAGTAGACTGCAGGAGTGAAGTGAGAGAGAGAGAAAAAACTGTGATGACACGAAATTTGTTTGCACTCATAAATACAGATAATTAAAAATAACATTAATCTGGTTTCATATTAAAGACAATTAATATTGTGCCTAGTAGTTTGATCTGATGTAGCCTAATCTTATTGCCCATGCACTGCTATAACGTTTATTTTGTATTTCTTTTTTTATTTATTTCAAAGCAGTATGACAATTAAGGCAAAAATATTTTTTCATAGCTCCCACTTGAGTTTGTTTAGTGTGGTGACTTGGTTCAGGTGTAAAACTGCATTCATTCAACTGTTAAAATAAACCAGTTGTTAACACATTCACCGCCAAACACCAATTCCACTGTTTGTGAATAAATGTGTTGTGTTTAGAACAGATCCCTTGTCATCTGTGATTATAATATGTAGGGTAGGCTACAAATGTAGGCTGAATGATAAAGCATAATACTGAAAAACAAAGCTAAATATTTGGAGTTGACATTCTTTTACTGATCCGGCCCACCTGAGAACAAAAGGTCTGGATCCGGCCCCAGAGCCAAAATGAGTTTGACATACCTGGTCCACACACTGTTAATTCACAGTGACTTTTACAGGCCATCCGTCCCAACCTAGCATACCTGCTCAAGGTTACATAATGGAATATGTAGCTGTGTGGAGAGATATTTTCTTCAGGTACAGAACAATGTTTTCTGGACAGATAAATTACAAGACGGAATAACCTAAGTGTAACAGTGACTTGATCTATAGTATTTCTGTAACATTTCTCCAGCCTCCATCTTTGTGTAATTTATCCTGCTAGCAGTAGAGGTGCGAATTCATTAAACACTGCTACCTACGAGATGTAACAGAGGTCAGATGGATGGTTATTTGTAGCATTGCTCTGGCCTCCAGCATTATGTGTAATTTCTCCTGCCAACAGTAGCGGTGCTGGTTCATTGAACACTGCTTCAGGATTTAACAGAGATCAGATGGATCTCTTTTTCTCCCCCTCCCTCTTTTCTCCTCCTTTGTTACAACTGCAAACTCATCAGAGGGCAAAAAAGGTGATTAGATGTGAAATCTCTAGGGGTCAGGACATTTTTTCAAATATCAGCTTAATATCATCAGGATATAGTGAAAACATTATGCAATGCATTTTACTACTACAAAAGTAATTTAATGCAATTCATTAAACTGGGATGTTTGGTCCACATTTCTGAATTCATGTGGTCTGAAGTGAATCTGGATCTAATTGAAATAAATTAAGTAGTATTTAAATTTCAGTAGTACGTATTCAGTAGTGATGATGTTTCAAAATATGGAAACAAGGGACAAAGGAAGTGAAAACAAGTTCATAAAAAGCTGGAATTTGTACCAGATTACTATCAAACATTCATACATATCACAATGTATGACTTCAATTCTGTACTTTAATTACATGGACTACCAGAATTTCTCCTGCACCTGGTGTATTGCTGGCCACTTCACATATGTATTAGACTGTATAAATAAATCGCAAGTCACAAACTCAAAACATAAACCATAAACTAAAAAGGACAGTTGACATTCTGAGTATGTCTGAGACCGGTTAAGTCCTTTCTTGTCTTTTCCTTATAAGGTTCAGTTATATCTGAATTAGCAGTCACTTGGTTCACACATGGTTTTAACTCATCAGGTTTAAGAATCTGTATGTATGCACAAGCACTGCTTGTGTGCACAAAAACAAAGTAACCATAGAAAAATGTGAGAGTAATCTGTGAATCCTTCTGGCAGTCGTGTGCTAAAGTTAAGTGAAATGGTGAATACTGTGAGTTAGAAATGTAAATGTGTGTTTGATAAGCTCTGAATTTGGGTGGGGGTAATCACTGGAATGGTCCTTGAAAATCAAAACAAAAGAAAAATAAAAGGTCTTTGAATTCCTGAATAAATCAGAGCTCGGTGTTCTGTAGGATAGATAAAAAAAAAACAAAATGAGCTCTTTATATTTAAAATCAAAATTAGACTCTCAAAACTAGAAAAAAATGCTGAGTGAAACTGGACGACAACAGACAACATGAATAAACTTCTTTTTTTAAGTAGCTGTTAAGTTTAACTCTCTGCGTGGGTTATAGTATATCTATCATCTGACCTTTGGAGCCTCCAGATGCTGTCCCATCATCATCGTCATCTGATGTCATTTCTACCTCAAGATCACTACCATCTTCAAGGCCTTCTAGTTGGACAGGTTGGTGGCTGGCCTGTGGAGTGTCATTGGCCCTGGTGGAAACCTCTCCTCCTTGATACAGCTAAAAAGCAACAAGGAAGGAAAGAGTTGAAAATAAAACCCAGTAACCACTCACACATGAAGGAAAAAAACAAATATATATGTGGAAGGGAAATAAAGTCTAGCACTAAAACCCAAGTAAAGGGGCAGAGTCTATAAAAAAGGGCCAGAAACAGGTGGAAGCAACGTGTAAGAGTGGCCATCTTGCATGTGTCTTATTGTGTGGTTTGCTTTACCCTAGTTTGCTGTGTATAGCCCCACAGCTCAATTTCTTTTCCTGTCCATGCATACTTTGACTCCCCAACATGTGTCTACCTAGACACATGTAGCTAGACACACTTCAGGGACTGATCACCCCTTTTAATCCACAGCCATCTTGATGCCTTCTCAGCAGCGTCAGTGATGTTTCTGATGGCTTTCTTGCAGTGCAGTCCCCTCATCCCCAGCAGCTAAGGGCCCTGCAGAGTGACTGACCAGCTAATCCTTGGCACCTTGAGGGGGAAGCATTGGGTCTTCCATCCCATGCTTCGGAATTCATCTGTGAGTTCATTGTACTTGGTCCTCTTCCTCTCAAATGTCTCCTCCATCCAGTCTTCAATTCCAGCATGACCACCTGCTTTGATGATTCTGAGACGAGAACCATGTCAGGCCTAAGAGTGGTCACGGCTTTGGTGTCTGGGCTGCCAGTCCCGAGCTGATGCCAGAAGACCCCAGGTTGGGTTCACGCACTGTTGCAGTTTCTCGCCAACCTTGGTGAAACCAATAAAGTACTTTGTTGGTAGTTGGTGCCTACTGAGAGAGATCCCTGTGCTGATAGCCTCTGAGATAACCCTCAGCACCTAGTCATGGCCCCATCAATAACACTCCTCTCCTAAGACTTTTGGGCAACAGTGTAGGATGTGTCCCAGGGATCCTGTTTTCTGGCACAGTAGGCAAGCGGGGGTTTCTACCAGGCCCCAGGAGAAAAGGTTGGTTGGGCTGGGGAGGACATCATAGACTGACTGGATAAGGAATTTGCTCCAATGTAGCTCAACTTTTCACAACCCATAAGATGTTCCAGTATATTGCCTGCTTCCACTGAGTCCATGTTCCTTGCTGTTGCATCCCAACCATCCTGATGAAGCAGGTTTCCTCCACCCCTGCTCAGATCTCTTTGGGCGTCTTCACACTGGCACGGCTCTGTGCCAGTTCTGGTTCTGGCTCAAAACCTTGGTTCTCACTGGTGAACTGGCCAGTCACACCAGTTTAAAAGGCAGAACCAAAGTGGGAAGATAGAAGGGAGGACTTCTTGCTGTCCCTATACTCCTTGTTTAATTTTTTTTAAATGAATTATTTGGTCTGGTGTACAGGTGAACCCAGCCTTCGCCAACTCTTCTGCCTGCTTGGCATACAACTTGCTCTTCCTCTTGCTGCTTTCCAGCTTCTCTTGAAATTCAGGTGCCCAGATCGCCAGCAAATATTTTGTCTCCTCAGCCCTCCACTTCCTACCCATCCTCACCTCTATGAGGAGACTTTGGTTTCACCAGAGTCTCTGAACAGCATTACCTCTCTTGCCCAGGAAACCATAAAATCTTGCAACAGGGGAGTCATATCTTCTTCTTACTCCTGTATAAAGCAATGCTGTTGAGGCTGCAAGGAAGGCCCAACCAGCTGGGCAGAAAGTGACTAATCTTCCTCTCAAAGCCCTTGATGATGGTCAGTGGGATGTTGTAAACCAGCAGTGTCCAGAGGAGTCCTGGTAGAATGCCATTCTGGTAAATCCAGGCTTTGAACTTACCTGGCAGCCCTTACTTGTCCACTGCTACAAGCCAGGTTCCCAACTGTCTGCTGGGTTCTTGGAGACGGCTTTGTCCCTCAGTGTGCTTTCCCAGGCTCTTAACTGGCTTCTCAATGATGGGAGTTGGACTCCTCCTAAGGAGAAACAGAACTTGTCTGTTACCTTCCCCTACCTCATAACTAGGGATCGGGACTTACCTGGCTTAAACCTTCTTCCTCTATTATGGCCTGTAAACAGGCTTTGTAGTGACTGTTGTGCAGTTGTGTAATTGAATTACAAAACCCTTTTTGTTTTATGTATTGTTAAATAAAGCTACATTTTGATATAACAGTCTGGCTCATTTGAGCTGATTCCTGTGTATTTAATGTCATGTGGTCACATATTGACCTTATTCTTGGCCAAAACTAGCGTACTTCCGCATCTTGTCATTTTGTAATCTTACTTCCATTCTAGACTGGAAGTTTGATTACTTTACTGTTTATCACTGTTAGCTTTATCATTCTTTACTTTCCAAACATTAACTGTGAGCCTGTAAACCTGTAAAACTCAAATGTCAAAAGTAAACTAAAGTCAAAAGTAATACACAAAATACAGTATATCTGATGAATATACTGTATTTTGCAGTTCTAACTGGGGGAGGATAAAATAGTTTATAAATCAGGAGTGTTTTGAACCTCTGACCCACTCGTAATTTTGTAGAGCATTAGGTTAACTTTGGCTACAAAGTGCTAGCTGTCATTCATTATTTCTCATGGATTTCCTTAATGGAGAATAAACAGGAGGAGGCTGTATTTATTCATTCCGACAGAAACAAAACACAGCTGTTCAACAGAACATACTGTATATGTTCACTGTTTTACATAAACAGTTGTTTAAATATTTTCTTATGGTAATCAGTCCATTTAGTGTTCAATATATTCACATACCTCAAGCTAGTGTTGCTGCACTTTGAAATAACTTTCACTAATGAAAACAAAAAAAATGTAATGTGTGAATGTGAGGTCAGAGATCACAGTGTAGATTTATTACTGCAGCATATATCAATGCTAACGGTGGTAGCGAGTTAGCTAAAAAGCTAATATTAACACAACAAACTATAAACCCAAAAGTATACTCTATCTGTTAGACTTTACACTAATTAATATGTTTAGGTTTTCTCTGCAATATCACCTGTATGAATGAAGAAATGAAACGTGTCAGACAGCAGCAGAAACAGTGAGCAGATTAAGCCCATTAGCTTCACAGACTGATGAGAGAAAGAAACAGAAAACCCAGACTTTCCCTTGAGGGGAACATAAGTTTTCATATTGAGTTTTCACTAAACATCTTCTGTAACAGGACACTGGATGCTGCAATTTAGTTCTTAATGTTCCCAAATTTCACTCAATGTGGATGGGAAACCACTATGACAGCGCTGAACCAGAAGTTCAATTACAATCATGCTTGAACCAGAAGAGAGAAAAGGGGCAGAACAGCATAAGGTCAATAGGCCAAGGGTGTGGGTGAGTTTATGTGTGCTTTAGAGCAAAATTGCTGTGAAAACAATCAGAAGATAAAGTTTTTCTTTTTCACGTTTTTTCTTGCTATCAGCACTTGCTCTCTCTATACAGTTTACTGCTCCCTCGACCATCACTCTCTCTCTCGCTCTCGTTCTTTTTACCTAGAAAAGCTTGAAATGTTATATAAGTTGCAAATAAAGTAAAAAGTTTGAGGTACTTGCACTTTCCTTGAGTATTTCCATTTTATTCAACTTAATACTTCTACCTCACTACATTTCAGAACTATTTTCTTTCCTTTGTCATTAATCATGTGATGAGCCCTCAGATTGAGCTGGTGTTCCTGAATATAAAACTGGATATAAAGTAGTTTAAGCTATCTCAGCAGCTCTGATGGTAACATGTTGTGACAACAAAAATAACCAAATGATGGCAGGTATAATAATATATCACTCAGAAGGCCAAACTAGTACTTCTACTTCAATGGTTTAACTACATTTTGCTGCTTATGCACTTTTACTTGAGTAGGATTTGTCATGCAGAACATTTATTGTAGTGGAGTACTTTTATATTGCTGTGTTAATACTTTTACTTAAAGGACCTGAATACTTTTTCTGCTCCTGTAAATATATTCTACACAATTAACCTGCTGATGACTAATACAGTGGCAAGAAAAAGTATGTGAACCCTTTGAAATTTCCTAGTTTTCTGCATAAATTGGTCATCAAATGTGATCTGATCTGTATCTAAGTCACAAGTATAGACAAACACAATGTGCTTAACCTAATACCACGCAAAAATGGGAATATTTCTTGTCTTTATTGAACACAGCTGTTAAACACTCATGGTGCTGCTGGAAAAAGTAAGTGAAACCTTGGAATTAATAACTAGTTGAACCTTCCCTTGTCAGCAATAACCTCAACCAAGCACTTCCGGTAGCTTCTGATCAGACCTGCACAATGTTCAGGAGGAATTATGGACCATTCTTCTTTACAGAACTGCTTCAGCTCAGCCATATTCTTAGGATGTCTGGTGCGAACAGCTCTCTTGAGGTCATTCCACAGCATCTTGATTGGATTCAGGTCTGGGCTCTGACTGGGCCACTCCAAAAGGTGGATTTTCTTTTTTTGAAGCCATTCTGTTATAGATTTACTTCGATGTTTAGGTTCATTGTCCTGCTGCATCACCCATCTTATTCTGAGCTTCAGCTGGTGGACAGCCACCCTGACAGTATCCTGTAGGATACCTTGATAAACTCAGGAATTCATTTTCTCCTTGATGATGGCAAGTGGTCCAGGCCCTGAGGGAGCAAAACAGCCCCAAATCATGATGTTCCCTCCACCATACTTCACTGTGGGGATGATGTTCTCATGTTGGAATGCGGTGCCCTTTTTACACCATACGAAGTGCAGTGTCTTCTTCCCAAACAATTCAACCTTTGTTTCATCAGTCCACAAAACATTTTCCCAGTAGTGTTGAGGAGTGTTAAGGTGCTCTTTGGCAGACTTCAGGCATGCAGTGATGGTTTTTTTTGGAAAGCAGCGGCTTCCTCCATGGTGTCCTGCCATACACCATGGCTTTTCAATCTTTTACATATGGTAGACTCATGACTCATACTCTAGGGTTCTTTTTTACCTCACTGAGCATTCTGCATTGTGCCCTTAGAGTCAGTTTTGCTGGGCGCCCACTTCTAGGGACAGTAACCACAATACTAAATTGTCTCCATTTGTGGACAATTTGTCTAACTGCGGACTGGTGAATACCTATAGTCTTTGGGATTACTTTGTAACCCCTTCCAGTCTTATGTAAATCAACAATTCTTGATTGAAGGTCTTCAGGGATCTCTTTTTTGCAAGGCATGGTTCACATCCGCAGATTCTTCTTGTGAATAGCAAACTTAAAATATTTTTTTATAGGTCAAAGTAGCTCCACACCTGGCTGGAATTGTATTTATTTGATTGGACTTCAGGTTTGCAAACTCCTCCAAATACCTCTTTTTTGAGTCATTAGCCTATGGGTTCACTTACTTTTTCCAGCAGCACTGTGAGTGTTTAATACCTGTGTTCAATAAAAACGTGAAATATTCAAATTTTTTGTGTGGAATTAGGTTAAGCACATTGTGTTTGTCTTAGACAAAGATCAGATGACATTTTATAACCAATTCATGCAGAAAACTACGGAATTTCAAAGGGTTCACATACTTTTTCTTGCTACTGTATATTATCCCTATTCAGAAAAAAACTTGCTGTAAGGGTGTTTAAGCACTGCTCTCTTTTGTCACTTTCAACAAAGGTCACACCACATAACCTCTTGAACTCTGATTGATTAACACAGGTGTAATAGAGGAATGATACTTCTACTTACAATTAGTTACAATTTTTGAAAAACTGCTGTTGTTGAAACGTAGTTTTACTTTTTTTTCAGGCGAGAATATTGTTCTTTAGACTTAAAATCTTAGGTCAATTTATCAAAATACAGTCTACTTCATATTTTATACAATGTTTTTGGAGATTTGGAGATCTAAACGTTGCCCAGCCATCAACACACTGGACTGGGTGATCAGCAATCATGGCACCATGGTGACAACAGCCTTATCTCCCAAGCTTCTTGAAATATGCTGCTGTCTCTGATCTATCTGTAGTGGTTAAACATTATATGTATTAAATTTGGGTATATGTAATGGGCATTCTTTGGTCTCAGTCTAAATTATGATTTATTCTCTGTGTTTGTGGACAGATCAGTTCAGCTGAGGGGAAAGTTTAGGTTCTTAACTTTAACGTCGTACACAAGTGCTGTCTTTGCACTTTCTACAGACCAACAACAGCAATATTTTGGAAATTATAACTCACAGTTTTTATGTTTTGTTGATTGAGAGCAGACTGGTAACACCCTTCAGTAACCCAGTACAGTTCAGAAGCACCACAAGAAATATATCGCCATATATGGTGCCTGACACAACAATAGATTTACCAAATGTTAAATATCAAGGCAAACCAAGTAAATTATTAAGTCTACATAGAGGGTACACATACATGATCAAATGTAAAGATGTATGCTAGAGACACATGCTAATATTACATCATATTAATGAGAGAGAGACAGAGAGAAATGTAATATAAGATGAGCTGGAATGGTGATGGTCACACCCAAGTAGCTATTCCAATTGTAGAATGACCGTTCTGTGTCCTCCTCTCCGCCAGTTTGTACTCCACCTTCTTTTCCTCCCTATAATACACTTCTATGAAATACAACACTCCCCTTTCTGTATTTATTCATTTCATTCAAGAAACCATTCAAATATATTATATTCTACATTAACAATTAGAAATATTATTATATTAATATTAACATGTGTCTCTAGCTTCTTAAATAGAGAACACCAACAAGAGACCACCACAAATTTCCAGAACTAAATCTCATTGAAAACCTCTAGAAAATTATGAGGGGAATCACAAACCTTTACATACCATTAAACAAACTCAAGCTGCTTGTATTTTTGCTCCAGGAATGGCATAAAGCAGCAAACAAGTTAAAACATCACATAGTGTTGTTTGAAAATCAATATAAACTTGTTTTCTTTGCATTTTGCAAGTTTGAAAACACTGCATTTTTTGTTATTTTGACCAGTTGTCATTTTCTGAAAATAAACGCTCTAAATGACAAAATTTCTAATTTAAATTTGTGATAAATATTTTCAGTAGTTTCCCTTCTTTTTAGTAATAGATCATGGGCTTCACCCCTGGGGCGTTTTGAAACTTGTTCAACCACCCAGGGGTGGTTCTGGATATTCACATTACAGACCTTGTCTCCTAAGGGACTAAAGGTTATGTTGTAAAATAGCCCATTTTCATTACCTTCTTTGTTACCTGTGTGATCTAAACAAATGCCTAACCCAGTTGATGTATTCTGGAAAATACATGGGTCTTTCTTTGTTGTGAAAACTCTTTACTAAGAGGGTTAACTTTGGTACATTTTTAGGTCTGTCTTTTTAATCTTGAATCTGGCTAAATTTGTAATGTTAACTAGTGGATATGATGTCACAATTTTCAATTCTTCAACTTCTTGATTTCCTTCTCTAACGCACCTGTCACATTTAGGTGTGCAGAGATATAGAAAGATATATAAAGATAGATATAGAAAACACTACATTTCCTTTTCCGTTACAAAATAAAAACCCTCTTGTGTTTCAGTGGACAGAATCTATTCATCACTTAACAGAGCTTTTATTGTGTAAATGTTGTCTTCCTGTTTTGCTGCGAATTTTCTGCAAATGACATTTTAGCTGAAAAAGTAAGCCACCCACCCAGGTAACACTTTATATTAACGTCCTGTAATAAGCAGTAATCAACAGCTAGATGCAATAGCTGCAAAGAAGTATAATTGTTGAGTACATAATGGATAATAATTATAATTATAAAGGATTTATTCATCTTAAGACACTTCCCACTTTAGATCCAGTAGCTGCAAAGGAGCATTGTTAATTGTTAATTAGTGCATAATAAAGGATTTACTAGCCTTCATAAAGCATTAATATTAAAAGTTTATAGTCTTATTACTGTTATTAAACATCTCGTTAACGTGGAGAAGTGGTCCATAAACTGTTAACAAGTGTCTAATAAGTCCTCGCAAACATTTTATAAGCCAATAATAAATGTGGCTTATAAAATGTTATATATAATATTTTTTTTTTTCCCCCTTGAACTGCTACCTTATCATGGTGGGGGAGTTTGAGTGCCTGAATGATCCTGGGAGCCATGTTGTCCGGGGCTTTATGCCCCTGGTAGGATCTCCCAAAGCAAACAGGTCCTTGGTGACGAGTCAGACCAAAAGCAGTTCATGAACCCCAATGGCTAAAGTTAAAACAAGGACCGAGACGTCACCCGGCATGGCGCATGGCTCCCCATCCTGGAGCCAGGCCTGGGGTTGGGGCTCGCAAGCGAGCATCTGGTGGCCAGGCTTTTGTCCACACGGCCAGCCCGAACCAGTGATGTGGGCCCGCCCTCCTGTAGACCCACCACCTGCAGAGGGATCCATAGGGGCCGGGTGCTGTGTGGATCAGGTGGCTGTCGACAGCGGGGGCCTCTCACTGTTGTCTCGGCCTATGGGCCGAGTGGCAGTGCGGAGTACCTGGCCTTCTTGGAGTCCCTGGGAGGGGTGCTGGATATGGTGCTGCTGATTGGATGAACGGCCTCCCTGATCTAAACCCGAGTGGTTCTGTAACTTCTGCGCTAGTTACAGCTTGTCCATAAGGAACACCATGTTCGAGCACAGGGGTGGACATAAGTGCATGTGGCACCAGGACACCCTAGGCCGGAGGTCGATGATAGACTTTGTAGTTGTGTCATCTGATCTCCGGCTGCGTGTCTTGGACACTCGGGTGAAGAGAGGGGCAGAGCTGTCAACTAATCACCACCTGGTGGTGAGTTGGGTGCACTGGCGGGTGAGGAAGCCAGACAGACTGGGCAGTCTGGGAATTGTTGGGAATGTATGGCGGAGCCTTCTGTCAGCACGGCATTTAACCCCCAGCTCTGAGAGCTTCTCTCAGATCCCAGGGGAGGCTGGAGACATTGAGTCTGAATGGACCATGTTCTCCGCCTCCATTTTGAAGTTGCCATGCAGAGCTGTGGTCGCAGGGTCTCTGGTGCCTGTCGTGGCAGCAACCCCCAAACCCAGTGGTGGACACTGGAAGTAAAGGATGCCGTCAAGCTGAAGAAGGAGTCCTATCGAGCATTGTTGGCTCTTGGGACTCCTGAGGCAGCTGACGGGTACCGGCAGGCCAAGCATGCCTCAGCCCGGGCTGTTGTGGAGGAAAAAACTCGGGTCTCCCCTCGAGTTCGGGGAGGCCATGGATGAGGACTATTGGTTGGCCCCGAGGAAATTCTGGCAAACTGTTCGGTGCATCAGGAAGGGGAAGCAGTGCTTCACCAACACTGTTTACAGTGGAGGTGGGGAGCTGTTGACCTCAACTGGAGATGTTGTCGGGCGGTGGAAGGAATACTTCGAGGATCTCCTCAATCCCGCCGTCATGTCTTCCGCCGAGGAAGCAGGGGCTGGGTTCTTGGAGGCTGATTTGTCCATCACCCAAGCTGAAGTCACCGAGGTAGGAGGGCACCGGGGGTGGATGAGGTCCGCCCTGAGTACCTAAAGTCTCTGCATGTGCAAGGACTGTTGTGGCTGACACGTCTCTGTAACATAGTGTGTCAGTCGGGGTAACAATGTAAATTCTGTTTCACTTTTTAAAAATAAATTACAACAAAATCAGCTCAAAAACTATGAAAATCTTTGAAAATCAAAGCTCCAGCTCAAATGTGGCCTCATCTAGTGAGGGGATGGCTTTTTTTTGCTGTCCACTTGGTGTCCACATGTACAAATCAATGACGTTTTGGCCCCCAATTCAACTGCTTTGAAAAAAACTGACCCCAGGCCAAATTTATTTGCAGACCCCTGGTATAAAATCAAAATTAAAAATCAAATTTAAATACAGAATTTCAAAGATGGAGTGTTTTTAGAGAATCACAGCAAGAAGGTCATAGATTCAAAGTCAGAGCCGGACACCTGCTTAAAGTGCAACTATCAGGTTAAAAACCACAGAACATGTGTAGGAAAATGGTCTAGGAACTGGATTTTAAAACATATATGTATGTCCATAAACACTTTAGTGACATTTGGAAGCATTTTTGTCGAATGTCAAATTAGCATGACGTAAGAAAAGGGAGTCATTAAGCTAGAGCACATTAGAACTATATGGATAACAAGCTAATAGTGACAACAGTACGGGTTGAAAATATAAAATCATACAGTTATGACAGATCACAGCCTTTTTATTTTGAGCCTGATGCACTGAAGGGACCCGGCACGAACAAGGACAAGGAGAAATAACCGTAATAGAGAAAAATGAATTTTGATGTGATGAGAAGAGCAGAGCTGAACAGGTGAGCAGCTTCAGCTAATGCTGTTTACCCTGTGTTAACACATTTCTATCACATATTACATAAAAACAAAACCAGGAGGATTGTCTGTTACTGATAAAACAATTTGTACTCACCAACAGAAAGTAACATGTAAGTCCTGTATTAACGCCACATTGTGGTCCGCTAATAGTCCGCTAACGATCTGCTAATAGTCTGCAAACGGACCGAACCCCGAACTAGAATAAAACTGAAGGATACTGTGTTTCTCTCTGTTCTGGCTCTTGGCTCTGGTGCCAAATGTTAGAAAACTCACCAAAAGTCATTTAGCATTAGCTGGTACAACTTCATCTGCTACTGACTGTCTGTTACTCCATCTCCACACAAACACTGCGTGTGGTATTAGTATAACACTGACATGAGCAAAGAATTATTTTTTTGTCTTTGTGTAAATCTGATGTTAAAGTAGCTAGATTATCATCCGAGGCATTAAAAGGAGTGTTGCAGATGTAAAATGCAACTCATATACAGTGAACTGTTTATTCAGTGTGTGGAAGGTGCAACATATGTGAACTGTACCTACTGTAATGGAGTAGGAGGGATTTTTATTATACTTTTAAGTGAAATACTGAGTTGTATTGAAAAGAAAATATCATAGACTCCCAGTCTAGATTTAAAACTCTGGGAATCACAACTAAACCTGCACCCTGAGAGCAAAGTGTTCGGTTTGGAATATACGGCACTATGAGGTCTTTGATATATGACAGAGCTTTATTGTTAAAGGTTTTGTATGTTAGCAGTAGGACTGGTGGACTAGTTTTTCTGCATCGCTTTGGGACAGGATGTTGCTAATTTTGGCAATGTTACGGAGATAAAAGAAGGCTGTCCTAGATATTTGTATAATATGTGTTTTAAATGACAAGTCCTGGTCAAAAAAGTCTCCCAGGTTCCTCATAGATGTACTGGAATACAGAGAAATGTTGTTAGAGAGTGGATTCCTTAGATTCTTTGGGCCAAATACAATAACTTCAGTTTTGTCTAAATTTAGGACAAGGAAATTACACATCATCCAGGTCTTTATGTCTTTGAGACATGCTTGGAGTTTTACCAGCTGATTTGTTTCATCTGGTTTCATAGATAAATACAGCTTTGTGTCATTGGCATAACAGTAGAAAATTATGCCATGTTTCCCAATGATATCACCTAACGGCAGCATGCATAGAGTAAAAAGGATTGGTCCAATTACAGAACCCTGTGGAATGCTGTGACTAACCTTAGTTTGCGTATATGACTGATCATTAACATGTACAAATTGGGATCTTTCTAAAAAATATGATTTAAACCAATCTGTTAAGTCCATTGTCTGATGCTACTAGAAGGTCATTAGTGACTTTCACCAGTGCTGTTTCGGTGCTATGATGAACCCTGAGTGAAACTCTTCAAAGATGTGCCGGTGGCAACGTAACTGATTTATGATGGCTTTTTCAACGATTTTGGAAAGAAAGGGTAGATAGATAGGTCTATAATTTGCTAGAACACCTGGGTCAGAAGTAGACTTTTTAAAAATAGGTTTAATTACAGCTACTTTAAACACCTGTGCAAAGTAGCCTGTTAATGAAGATCGATTTATCAGGTCTAATATTGAAGTGTCGTTAATGGATTATTGTTGTAGACCTAAAGCCATTCTTACATTGTCCAACTGTTAAATGTGCAGTCTATATACAGAATAAGAACATTTTTTCAACATTTCATCAACCAAAATGTGTGTCATAGGCGACATTAGATTGCCAAACACAATAGCACAAACTCAGTTTGTGTTTGTTCATAGTTAGTCTGTTTCTAAGTACACCTACAGATGCCTTTTCTTTACTGTAGTTGTCTATTTTCATACATGCACCAAACATCGCAATACTGTAATGGAATTGCAAAGTTAGACAGATAACCTCTCTACTTTTCAGACTAGACTTAAAACTTTCCATTTCAATAAAGCTTATAGTTAGGGCTGGCTCAGGTGATACTGAACCATCCCTTAGTTCTGTTGTATAGTCCTAGGATGCTGTGTGATGTACTGAGCACGTCTCTCTCCTGTTACCATTATATATCAGTACTATTGTGTCTCTCCCATGGTTTGTGCTTTGTCCTCTCTATCCTTTCTCCCTCCTACTTTCTGCAGGTGTCTCTGGTTCTGGTGCTGTACATTCCTGATGTGCGGTTACTGGCCTCCAACCTGTCCAATGTTTGACTGTGTTCTCCAATGTCTACAATGTTTATTGCACTTTCTCTATGCTTTTCTTTTCTCTCTCTCCTTTCCACTTACCCCAACTGGTCACCTACCTGGAGCCCGGTTCTGTCGGAGGTTTTTTCTTCCACAATGGAAGTTTTTCCTCCCCACTGTTGCCATGGGCTTGCTCTCAGAGTATAGTATTTTAAGGCCTTGGCCTTAAATTGTGAAGTGAGGTAATTGTGGATTATGATTGGCACTATATAAATACTGAATTGAACATTATAACACACCTAAAATGCATTTCACATGACCAGAGGAGCTGATAATGTCACTGGGCACAGGAATTGTTTCAAATTGTTAAAATAACTGCTTTCCTGCTGTGAATGTAAACACAGTGGCATGATAAAATGTAGAATTTAACTTTGCAACAGCTGCTAGTAGAGACAAGGACAGAAATGGATGTAATTTGATATCCACAATGAATTAACAGCTGTTAGCCAAGGCTGATGTCTTGTTTTCTTCAGGGAAGTATAACAAAATAAATAAATAAATAAAATCAGTCTTTCAAGTACCGTGGACAGCAAATTGACAGACATGGACTGCACAAGACTCAAAATTTATGCCGTCCTCAATGCTCTACAACCAGACTCAGAGGACATTCTCCTGATCATGCTATTGTTAACAGTGACAATCACATTTCATAAACTGTGGACTCTACTCAGCAGAGTGCAACTGATTCTGGGGTCTAGGTTCAGCAATGTTATGTGCTCAAAAAATGAGGTACCCCATTGAAAATCTTTGGGATGTGCTGGAGAAGACTTTACACAGTGGTCACTCTCCCATCATTAATACAAGATCATAATGCAACTCTGAAAGTAAATAAATGTTGTGACATTTCATAAGCTTACTGAAATGTTGACATGGCAAATGTGTGCCATAATCAAAGCTAAAAGCAGTCCAACGAAATATTAGAGTATAGGACTTTGTTTTTGGCTGAGCAATGTACCATCAACCATTTTCTTTCAAGACAAAACAAATGTTGATCAACTGAGTCATGTGGAATACACTAATGAAATTGTTCTTACTTCAGAAGCCTCCTCCCCCAGTTGTTGTGAGGCAGGTGCAGCACCACTGCAGACCTTCATGTGTCGGACCTGCCTTTCAAGTTTGGCCCTGGCCTTCTCACTGTCCTTGAACCGACTCTCAGCATCTCGCAGCCTCACCAGCTCCTCCTGCAGCAGGCTGTGTTGCCTTTGCAACAGAGCCAGCTCCCCAATGGTTGAGCCAGCACTGGTCTCCCGATTTCCACCATCTCGCCTGAGAGGGCGCCATACTTCTCCTACTCCTGGGGCCATAGTGTCCTCTGGCTGCAGCAGCAGCTCCAATATGGAGTCTTGTTTGATGACAGCAGCCTGCAGAAGATCATGGGAACCATGTTCATTCTGCATCTAATGAATGTCATTCCATAGACATCAGCCATGTCTACAATACATAACACTGAGCATTCTGAAGTTCATTATGTATGTATATATATATATATATATATATGCATTTTACATCAATGTCCACTAAGGAAAATAGATTTTTTTGGTGGAATACTGTAAAACTCTAAACACAATCGCTATAAACAATACAGTTATAGAAAATGCATTATTGAAAAAAAGTGTGGGGGGGTGGAACTTCATCTTCACGGCAAGTCAGTTCAAGTGAGAACATTCTGCAGGAAATCTTTAAGTCATGTAGCCAGCTGCTTTAGATTTCACTCAGCAGAATCAACATGGTACAATTGACCCTCCCTAAAAATCCCACTTTTCAATCCTACATTAGCAACCATAACTGTGCACGGGAGTCTTGTCAAGCCATAAGAAGGAGGCCAGAAGGGTATGTGTATGGAGCCCATAGATATATATATAGATATTTCTATCAGACCTGGGCATTTTATCGGGCCCTTTGGGTGTCCCTGTCCGGGCCGTGTTATGTCAGTTAAAAACATAAATGAACAAGTATTTATGCTGTGTGCGCAATACAACTGTGTTGCTTTTATTTAGAGAGCCAAAAGTTTCATTATTTATGTATGGTCACACATGCTTATGTGTGGGCGTGTCTGAACAGCAACAGGTGATACTAACACTTTAATGCTGGCCAGCTACCCCTATACATGTCAGCCTACATTAAAAAAAAGAAAAGTTGATACCGAATGCCACATTTTATTTGCAGAAGTCAAAGGTAAAGCTGTGTGCTTAGTTTGTGGTACACAGGTTGTTGTGTTCAAGGATTACAATTACAATCACTTAGTGTGTGCCAATGATTAATGTATGTCCATGTCAATGTATGTAGTCAAAAATAATGATTTAATAGAATGTTTAATAGAAGGACACACAAACATTATTGTCATTGATTAATGTATATTTATATATTATACATATTTATACATATATATACCACCTTACTTAGTATATACAGACTTGAAATTTTGCAAGTTCCTTATTGACCATGGACATGCTAACTAAAAAATAATATGTTGTGTATTTAAATTTGTAGATGCCTGAGAACTTGTGAAGGGATTTTGACATTATTTGTTTGACAGTATGATCAATCAGATATAGAACAGAAATTAATCAATAAAAACTCCTTTCTTTGCTCCAAGGTAAGACATTAGCTAATATTAGCTGGCTGAGCACACATTTGAAAACATTTCTCAGACTGAAACCAATCTTACTGGTGTTTCTTTTGTGGTTACAATATTTATTGATCATCAAATGGTACATAACTACTTAACTTAAAGTTAACATGAATAACTTCTAATTTAATGTTAAACTGTGTTTGTTTGCTAACAACTGTGTGCTAAGTTAGCTAATGAAGGGTTTTTTGTTGATCAAATGAACATTACATGGAGAAGGTAGCTCTTGTAGTCATTTCTGTATACTTCCCTCAACTATTTCATAGCTTTTAGTACAGAAATGTCCTATTATTTGGAATATCTCTTTCTGATATCAGTGAAACCAGCACAGAGTGACCAAAGACAGAACAAGAAAGAACAAGACTGTTTCTTTCACCCCTTAATCATTGGACCCATTTTTACCAAGCCGTATATTTTCTGAACATTCAGACATTAAAATGGCAATTTTCAGACACACAGATCAGGAGAAAATAGGTCCATAAGGTAAAGTGCTTAGTGCCATCAGGAACAGTAGCAGCACATAAACAACTCAGTAGCAGCACATATAATAGTATAAATATGAGAATGAGTACAAATACAAAATATGCTCACAGAGTAGCTGCAGATTCAGAGTGGACAAAACCATAAGATAATTTTGCAAGGTTTTTATAGGCTTTCTGAGGGCCCTCCCCATGTTGTGTTAAGGGTTTAACAGTGCTGGGTGTACAGACACATACTCACCTGGAGTGCATGGAGATAAACACTGAGATTGACCAGCCTTTGACAGATTTCCTGTCAAAACATAGGCAGCATATGTTACACTCAATATTGGGGAGTTACATAAATAAATTACAACATAAATGTAATTGGAATCTGTTGTAGTTAATGAGAAATACATATGTAATGAAATTACCGTTCGAAATCAAACAAATATATTTTTGTGATTTTGGTTGTTTTGCATGGCGTTAAATTTCGGTCATATAGCAAGACAGCAATAAAACATCTGTGCTCAACTGCTACATGCACAATATAAGTCCTTGTACACACATTCAGCGACTGAAAGTTGTATAGTCCACTGTGAGAAACAATGGAAAAATGAGAAAGAAAACATAGGGGGAGGAAAATAATGACCCTTGTGTGTGTAGAACTCACTGAATCTTTCTGAATCTGCTCAGAAAGATTCATTTATCATTTATCAGTTCCTGACATGTGTGACAACACCATTTCCTAAACTCTCAGTTTTCCCTTATGTCCCAAAGACATAAACTCACAATATGTTAATTTTAAGACCTCAAATAAATAAATAAAAAACACGTCAGACACGGGTTTCATTTAATGGTAGCTGTCAATCAAGGTTCAATGAGGTTAATGAAAGTGGCCAATCATAAGAGCCCCAGTGCTTCCATCCCCAAACTATCAAAAGTCAGGTTCATTTGCTTGAAAAGAATTCAGCGTAAAGAGTAAACCTGTGAGAGTGTGCATGTCCTGCAGCACATAACAAGGAGACACTCACTCGTGCATGGTGGCTAAATTGTACACACACAGGTGCCATTCTTATCGTTCTTCTTATTCGTATTTATTTACTTAAGACAAAGGTAAAGCCTTGTGCAGTTTATGGAGCACAGATCATTGTGTTTAAGGGTTACAATTTGAATCACCAATAACAAGACTAAACATGGATAGATCCTCTCTCATTGTCGATCACCTGTCAGCTGTCCTTCACATATTAACATCACATGTTTAACAATAAT